>PVJH01007031.1:71442-96433 GCA_004026705.1 Nesogale talazaci | reverse complement strand
TCTTGGTTCAGCACTACGGTTTTTATCTTTTTCACATGGTTTTTCACACTCTCCTGAAGCGGCCATCTTCAGTCTCGAAGCCCCCGCGTGCCCTGGTACGCTTTTCAGGAGCAGCTTGTACTTTTTGAGATTGTAGTACCTGAAACGTACCTTTCCCTCATAAAAGTCCCTGGATTTGCAAAAACGCTTCTATCACCTGCGAAGCAAGCAGAAATCTAACAAAAGTGCCACCTAGTCATCAACTACAAGTACGAGGTGGGTATTTTTATTTCCGAAGCTATGTATTTAAATTTTCTTAAAGAACAACCATCTCACACGCATTCATAGTACTCTCCATTACACTTGATTACATCTGCTGAATTACATCTGCGATTCCATTCTTGGAAACTTTTTTCCAGCTCATCTGTTTGGATAGCTGGCAGCACCTCCCTCTTTTTTTCCTTCACCTTTTCTAAGTAG
Organism: Nesogale talazaci; assembly: GCA_004026705.1. Lineage (NCBI taxonomy): Eukaryota > Metazoa > Chordata > Mammalia > Afrosoricida > Tenrecidae > Nesogale > Nesogale talazaci. The sequence continues at coordinate 95,974 of PVJH01007031.1, read as the reverse complement.
TCAAATCACTGTCCTTTCATATCCTCCTTCATTTGAGGGGACAAAAAAAAAGGCACGGAGCAAGTTCAGGTGAGTAAGGTCTGTGGGGCAACAGAGGTAAGCAGTTTTTTACCCCAAACTGGCACACGGAGATGGCTACATGAGCAGGTGCATTGTCGTGGGGGCAAACCCAGTCCCCCATCTACCACAAATCAGAACCTCCAACTAGAAAGCCTGATTACTGGTCTGACTGGGTGGAATGAACTCCAAATGCACGACAAGTCAACGTTTTCACTCATTCAGGACGTTGACAGATGTCCAGAACAAGATTTGTCCTTAACATTTCACCTTTATGGAAATGAGAAAACCACTCGTACACTTGACTTTCTCTCATAGTGCTGTCCTTATAAACTGTCTTTGACATCACACGTTTCTGCGGCATTTTTATCGAGCAGGAAGCAAAATTTCACAGCCACACACTGTTCTCTCAAATCAGCCATCAATAAACAAGGTTCAAGTGAAACTGCTTTCACGAAAAAATTCACCGTAACCAGAGAGAACCTTCCCAGGTGATGCACTGGGTGCACTAACTTAACCTAGCGGGACAAATGCCTACTAAGAAAGCTCTGCTTTGCCCAACACAATTCTGTGTGTTGTTTTTTTCTGGTGGGGGAGGGGGTACTCCCTCATATTGTTGGGGGAAGATCATATATTAGGTATCATATCATTAAACTTGCTAGAAAACATGGTGAAGCCAATGTACTATTCCTTTACATATCTCTGTAGTTTAAATACCATACATGTTTTAAATCTTCAATATATGTTCCCCATGAGCTATGAAATGCTGATGCCCTCACTGTAGGGCCTCAGACCACTGCACAGAGTTTACGTGCTTAACAACAACAACAAAAGACCGCATTGTTCACTTTATTTTCTTGTTTCCTGCTGTCAGAGTCAGACATAATGATGGATATCATTATTTTCTAACATATGTGAAACAAGGGCTTAAAAGAACATGTAGTCAACAGACTGTGCACCTAGCATCTAGAGTCTGCTTCCCAGCATCTCCAGGCAACCTGTTGCTATCTTCAGCCCTAGGAATTAATCATTAATTAGCATTGATTATGGCACTCTTCTTCATGAAATTTAACACACCAACTTAGAAACAGATAGCTCTGAACAATCATTAGAAACAAGAGGCTTGGGAAGTTGAATTATTGATGTGGTGATCTGGGTACACCCTGAGCTCTCAGATTAACAAATATTCTCCACAACCTGTCATTGATTGAGATTGATGAGCTGTTGTCAGATTTTCCATTGTCCCCTGCATGACACAAAATATTCCATAGTTTTATAAGCTTTTTCAGAACAATGTCATAGTCTCAGGGGCTTCACACTAATTAGCCCTAACACCCCTGAGACTAAAGGACGGTTAGAAAAACCTGACTTAAGACTTAGGGAGGAACTGTTAATGAAATGGGTGGAAGGCCTAGGAATACAATCAACTCATTGTCACAGTTCCTTTTTTTTTTTAATCACTTTGTTTTTATTTATTTATTTTACTGTCTCTGGAACATCTTCAATTTTTTTTCTTTTTTTATTTAATCATTTTATTGGGGGCATATACATCACTTTTCACCATAGGTCAATACATAGTTACATATACTGTGCCAAGCATCCCCAATTGCCTGCCTTCGTCAACATTCTCCCAACATCTGCCTTTCCACTTGGGCCCTTGATATGAGCCCCCCTTCCTTCCCCCTCTAACCTTTCCCCTCCTCCCCCCAGTCCTCATTACTCTGCAATCATTATTGTTTTGTTGTATCTTACACTGCCCAACATCTCCCCCTGCCCACTCCTCCCTACGTCCATCCTCCAGATAGGAGACAGTCTGCAAATCCCCATAGCTGGCTTCCTCTCTCCACCCCACCCTCTCTTTACCCATCCGGCAACTCCACTCCCACCAATGACCCCAAGGGGTTCATCCACCCTGAGTTCCCTGCGTTTCCAGCTCCCTTCTCTCCCAGTGCACCTCCTCCAGTCCAGAAGGAACTGCAGGGTAGAGTTGGAACCGTGGTGGTTGGGGGGAGGAAACCTTCAGGAAATAGAGGAAAGTTTTAGGCTTCATTGCTACCTCACTGCACCTTGACTGACCCATCTCCTTCCCATGACTCCCCTGTAAGGGGGTGTAAAATTGCCCACAAGTGGGCTTTGGGTCCCCACCCTGCTCTCCCCCTCATTCTTACAGATTTAATCCTTGTTCTTTGGTCACAGTTCTTTCCATGTAGCGCATACCTGTGGCCAGAAGATGGCAGCAACAGAAGGAGACATTTCAGCGGGGGTTGGGAGTTGGAGCGGGGGTGGTGTTGAGGATGGCTGACCTAGGGGGCTCTCAGAGGAACCCTGGTGCTGTGGTGGTTACAATTTGGGCTGTAGTCCGTGTGGCGGGGAAGTTCAAAACCTTCAGCAACTCAACTGGGCTTGCTACCATATAGACAGTTACTGTCTGAAAACCCCACAGGGGTTCCCTATGACACAGTGGCAGTGAGAGAAAGTTCGACATTACTGAAGCGAGTCCATTTTTCTGCTCAGACCCCAGGAGAGGGGCTTAAGTACTAATGTGTGGTTATGTGTTGAATCAACGAAGGAACGGTTAAAATTGTGTTGATCACACCTGTGCCTTTTCTTTGCAGTGAACTGTTAAAGCTAAGTAGAACCGCAAGGGCTGAGATAAAGGGGTCCTTTAAATAAGAGAAAACCAAGAAATGGTTCCATATCTTAAAGAAGGGTTTCAGGGGGGTGGGGTGGGGGTCAGGCCCACTCACCACAAGGTGGAGAGATGCTACGGTAAAAGTGCACGTCGAGGACAATGCTTTGCATTCTTGTTTGCATGGTTGTATTGACTACAGTGTGGCCTCAAGGTAATCTAGAACTGGCTTTAGTTTTTCCAGGCACATCTGTAACAGGGGCAGTGGTTGAAACTGGACGGAGCTGGTGACCCTGAAAGAAGGAAGTAGAGTCACCAGTGCCGGCTACAGCAGAGCCGAGAGGCTTCGTGTGGTGTTGTAAAGTAAAACATTTAGATTTGAGGGAACCATTGCATTTCCTGAGGGGAGAGGTACTTCAGGAATATTAATTTCCCCAGTCAAACTCTTTCTCTTTTTATGAGCAGGGTTAAGACCACATGTATTAGATTTTCTGGACCAGAGCCCAGAAGTAGATGAGAATCAGTCATCCATCCCTCTGTTAAATTACAAGAGAAAGTGTGCAGCATCAGCTGGACAGCAGAGCATTGGGAAGTTCCTGCTGGATCCCGGGCAGCCGTGCCACCCTCTCCTGCCTACGTAGGGCTTAGACCGACTGCTTGGTCCCTTTGGCCCCAAGGCAAAGGATGGCAGGGAGGCGATGAAGGAAATGACAGGCGGCATGGAGGGCTCAATGGCCATCTCAGGCAGAGTGTGCTGGGTTTGATGTGACATGCAGGGGACAAGCGTGCTCCAAGGAGCTGCTAAGGCACAGAGAAGACTATGGGTCCCCTTACTGGAGTGTCAGGTGACAGGACAGTAAAAGGGACACACGGTGGAGGATTCGGTGTGGACTGAGTCCTCTGCAGTGGGGATGAACCAGGAAGGGAGCATAACAGATCAGCAATTGGAGTAAAATCGATCCACAGAGGCCCTGAGGAGCCCCCAAGATGGACTTTGGGTTAGGAGGGGTAGTCCCTGGAACTCCCCCGGAACCAGGGGGAGGTGTCCCGACCTGCAGTAATTTGCAACGATGAACCTGGAAGGGGGAGTGGGGACTTTGGGGAGACAAGAGACGTAAGAAATGGAGGCAAGACAGTACTCTAATCGGGTCTCATTTATTAGGGAGAAATACACCAATATTATAGGGTAAGCAAGTCTAAGCAACTAGCTGAGGCATGAAACATATAGTTATCTTCAAAGTTAACAAGTGAAGGTCAGCACACCTGCAAGGCACAGGATAAGGACACATGCTCTATTCACTACCTATATTATCTTGTCAAGCCTCGAAGGCCAGGGCCGTTCCTACAACCACCCTCTAAAGGAGGCCAGCTGTCCACAACTCAAGGTCTATGCAAAAGTTACAAAAGTAACAGACCACAAATCTCAGACAATAGGCCGTGACAGAGTTCAGGCTACATGACTTTGTACACGTATAGGTATGGCCAGGCCTGGTGGCCCTGTCCACCAGGAAGCAAGTAGACAGACCTGGTTTCCCACCCCCTCTCCTTTTCTTTCTTCAACCTTTTGTTTTCTTACTGTTTGAGCTAGGACATGGTTGGTTTGCCTACCTGTATGGGGTGGACATGGGGAGGCAAGCTTGGGAGGAAGTGACGGGGCCAATGGCCTTGGAGGGTCTTGGGAGAAGGAGGAGGCGGGGAGAAGGGTGTTGTAAGACTACACCAGGAACAGGGGAACAACTAGGGAGTTGAAACCAACATCTAGGACAGTGGTTTTCAACCTGTGAGAGGAGAATGACCATTTCACCGGGGTTGCCCAATTCATAACAGTAGCAAAATTGCAGTTATGCAACAGCAACAAAAATAATGTTATGGTTGGGGAGGTCACCACAACATGAGGGGCTATATTAAAGGGTCTCAGCATTAGGAAGGTTGAGAACCACTGTTCTAGGAGGCTGTAGAGATCCTGTGGGTGTTGGATCAACACCAATCTAGCTGAAAGGAAGTACTAAGAGATGGAAGAAGGGGGAAAGTGATGGCGGGGCAGGAGGAGGCAAAAGGAAACAGAGGTAAGCTCCAGGAAGCAAAGGTATAGATAGGGATACTAACAGAGGTGTGCACTTAGGTGGATATATTAATCCATAACAATAGTGGTATTGCCCTATGCACATATATTTATAAGGCAGGCCTTGGGCCTCAGTTCACACCCTTTCTCAATAGAAGGACACTTCGTTCTAACAAAATGGCATTTTGTGATGGTCACCCCCTCCCCACCCACCCCAAACCCACACACACAATTGCTGAAGACAAAATGGTGCCGAAGCACATGTGGTGAAGACAGAGGATGGTGCTCGGATATTAAAAGATACTGCATCTGAGGGCTTAAAGGCTTGAAGATAAACAAGCAGCCATCCAAGAGTGAAGAAACAAGTTCACATGGATGAAGCACACCAGCCAGAGCGATCATGACATATCCTCAGGACCAGGCAATGGGCGTGTGTGGAAGATGTTAGAAGATTCATAAAAAACAACAAACAAGGGGCCGAGCCCCGGTGGCGTAAGTAGTTGAGTGCGGGACTGCAGCCCGCGGGCTTGGCGGTTCAAATCCAGCCGCAGTTCTCAGGAGCAGCACTGGGTAGCACCCACGACCACCAAAGGCAGTGATGCCCCCACCCCCCCGAAAAAAAAAAACAGCAAACAAAAACACATTGGAAAGAATGAGGAGGACTGGAGGCCTAAAACCCATTTGTGGATAATGGAATCCCTCCCCACAGAGGGGGCTCAGGTAGGGAGTGAGTCAATCAGTGCAGTAGAACACTGATGGATCACACAATATACCTCTGGTTCCTTGAGTTTCCTCAACCCCCGTTATCATGACCCCAGTGTTGCTGCTCACTCTGGACTGTATGGGAGTATGTACATAAGGATACGCAAAAGATAAAGTTCATGACACATGGAACCCAGGAATGGGAATAGCAATACCACAAGGAGGAGGGGGAGAGACGTGGAGGATGGGGTACTAGATCGCAGTGAATGGCACATGACCACACCCCCGCATCCAGGGGGAAGAACAACAGGAACCAGAGGGGAAGGGAGACAGTGGTCAGTGTGAGATATGAAAATAGTAACAATCTATGTTCTATCAAGGGGTCACGAGGGTGGGGGGCAGGGAGGTAGCGGGGGGGAAAAGGTGGGAGGAGCTGATCCCAAGGGCTCAATAGAAAGTTAATGTCAAAATAAATGTCTAGAAAAGAATGATGGCGATATATGTACTAGTATGTTGGATACAATTGATGGATGATGAATTGAAACGAGTTGTAGGAGCCCTCAATAAAATGAAAAAAATCAATAAAGAGAAATAACAACCAAAAAGAAAGTTAAAGAACCATGCCACAAGAAATTTTAGAATTTTAAAAGAGAGAGAGAGAGAGAGAACTCCAAGAAATGTTCCCATCAGCTATACAATGCTGATCTCCTCACCAAAAGGCCTCAGGTCACAGAAGTGACAGATTTCAGAGGAAGGATGAACTCTCAGATTTACCAAAAAAACAAATAAAAAGTAGTGGGAGACAAGCATGCATCAAGACACAGGGCCAACAGGCAGGTCCTATATGGTCCTGGAGATTGACGCCCCTCTCAGTAATCTATCCCTAAAGACATAGCCAAAGTTTACAAAGATCCAATCCTTTCAGAGCATCCCTGCAGCACAGGAGGCTGAGTTGTGTTCATGCGTTGGCTTAGTTCTTCAGCATGGGGTTAGGCCTCCTCTTGTTTCCGAGCCCCTGTGATGGGAACACCTGTCCCCATAAGTGAGACCTTACCTTGCTTTGGGGAGTTCTTTTCCTAAGGAGTCGCCATTGACAGGCCTTTTACCTACCATGGAATTCTCTAAAGATGTCTGCTGGGAATTTCAAGATGGACCTGCTGTTGAATATCCCTCCCCCTTCTCCTCCTTTTTGACCACTCTTTGGTAATGGTGATTCTGCTGCTTTATGTTGCTGGCATGTCACTTGCAAGTGTGGCCATGGCAGTGGATTATTGAACCAGCAGAGAAGTAGAGAGTAACATGTGAGGGACAGCTGGTTCAGAATTGATCAATTGAGATATGATATGTCTGACTTTCAATTCAAAGGAATCTTCAGCCTCGGACTGATTGTGATTGGATTTTATGTTTTAATTTCCCTTCATAAAATTGGAAGAGGTCGCATGCCTTCCCTTCACCATTTTCAGGGTCTTATTTGGTAGCAGTGTGTTCTAGTCTACAATTTGTTCTTCTCTTGACATTCACTTGCCTCCCTCTTTTGAAGAGATGAAATAAAGAAGCTACAGTGTGTGGTTTGTCTAAGTACATATCTTGCTTGCACCCCTAGGCTCAGACATCTCAAACATGTTACCTCCTCTCTTTCCTCTATCCTTGGTATGAATTTTGCAGAGCCCTTTGGAACAGCTCTACTCCTTCCTCCACTCAGCTTGGATGTTTTCCTGTTTCTGTGTTGTTGTTGTTGTTGTTGTGGTGGTGGTGGTGGTGGTTTTGTTTTGTTTTCCTCTTCCATAATATTCTTACTTTTTTTGGGGGGGGGTGCGCATCACTGCTCTCTGGTGGTGGGAGTAGGAGGCCCAGACCCACTGCTGGAATTGAACCTCCATCCCAGTGGGCCGCAGTCCCACGCACAACCACTACGCCACTGGGGCTCAGCCCATTATTCTTACTCCTTAAGATCCTCTTTTGTTGAAAAACTTTCCTTTCCCTCCCTTTGTATATTTCTACCTGACAGTTCTCATAATAGCAGTAAATTCTTGTGGGTGACATGGAAGAAGCACACCAGTCTATATGACCACTGGGTGTCAAAGGGATCAGTTATCAGGCATTAAAGAACTAAAAATCATAACGTTGCGTGCCCACTTTCCTGACATGATCACTGAAGACAACTGTGCATAAGCAAATGTGGTGAAGAAAGCTGATGGTGCCCAGCTACCAAAAGATAGAGCATCTGGGGTCGTAAAGGCTTGAAAGTAAACAAACGGCCATCTAACTCAGAAGCAACAATGCCCACATGGAAGAAGCACACCAGCCTGGGTGACCACGAGGTGTCAAAGAGATCAGGTTCAGACATCAAAGGACGATGCTGCGTGTCGGAGATGCTGACCCCCTAGCTCTCAGCGCCAGCCAGCGATGCACCTAGTGCCTGCCAGGCAACCAACCAATCACAGCCTAGAGGACCTGCCGCTCGTGCCTCCCCTCCCCTGCTGGGCACTAAAGCAGAGACAGTCCAGGGGTGCTGGGGGTGGGTCCAGTGGCGTCCCACCAGGCCCCCGTAGATGCGGGCGTGGGTGTGGGTGTCCATGAGTGTATTTGAGGGTGATTGTGTGTGTGTGTGTGTGTGTGTGTGTGTATGTGTAGATGGGGTTTTGTGGTTGCTGAGGTTAAGGGATTTGGCCTCAAACGTCTTTGTCCAGCTCCCTTCTCCCCAACCCTGGCCCTCCCTGCCTGTAGGAGCTGTGGGGCCCTTGGTGGCAGCCTCCTCGCTGACATCCTGAGGGTACACAACAAACCCAGCAGAAGCGACAGCAGGGCCCACCGCCGCCTCCTAGTCCAGCTCATGAGAAGGAGGCTGTGTACATCTCTTGGCAGATGGTGACAGCGACCTTTCTCCTTCTCTAAATTACACCCCAACAACGCTTCACTATAGCCAGGACTGCTTTTGATAATCTCAAACAAACAAATAAACAAACAAACAAACACCTACTGCCATTGACTCAGTGCTGACTCCTTGTGACCCCTATCAAGTTTCTGAGACTGTCACTGTGCGGGGGGAGTAGAAAGCCTAGTCTCTCTCCCCAAGAGCTGCTGGGGTTTCAAACTGTCGACCCAGTCGCATCACAAGCCAACACGCAACCCTTGCACGGCCAGGTTCCTTTTGACCATCTAGTCAAACGGCACAATAAAACTACCACCCTCCGTTCCATCTCACCAATAGTAGTCATCTGATCCCTCGACGGTGCAAATGATTTGCACCCTAGACTGCTAATTCAAAGGTTGGAGGTACGAGTCCACCCAGAGGCACCTCAGAATAAAAACCAAACCAAACCAAAAAAAAAAAAAAAAAAACAGCCATTGAAATCCCAAGGGAGCAGTTCAGCCCCAGTGGCGTAGTGGTTGAGTGCGAGACTGCAGTCCAGTGGCTTGGCAGTTCAAATCCAGCAGCAGCTCTCCAGGAGCAAGGCTGGGCCTCCCACTCCCACCAGAGGGCAGTGATGCAATAAAAAAAAAAAAGATAAAGAAAACCCAATGGCAGTGAAATACATGGAGTTGCCTTAAGTCAGAACAGGCTCCATGGTAAGTGGTTTAAATATCACTTTAAGAGTCATTATCATATAGTAGTTAAAAGTGGGCTCTGAGATGTCAAAGGAATCAGGTATCAGGCATCAAAAAAGTAAAAATTATGTCATTATAAATGAGGGGGAGGACAGATTGGGGATCCGAAGCCTATCAGTAGGTAAAGCAACATCCCCTTACATCACAGAGAGGAGATGAGCCAGTCTGGGTACAGTGTAGCAATGATGAAATATGCAACTTTCCTCTGGTTTTTAAATGCTTCTTTCCCCCCTACTATCATGATCCCAATTCTACCTTACAAATTCGGCTAGACCAGGGTACGCACACTGGAGAAGGAAACATGGGGAATTCAGTACAGATGTCCCTTCAGGGCCAGTGGTGGGTGTGGTGATACCAGGAGAGTGGAGGGAAGGTGGGGTAGAAAGGAAGAACCAATTGCAGGGATCTACATATCCTCCCTGGGGTATGGACAACAGGAAAGTGAGTGAAGGGACACATCGGATAGTGTACAATAGGACAATATAATGATAATTTGTAAATTATTAAGGGTCCGTGAGGGAGTGGGGGGTGGGGAGGGAGGGGAAATATGGGGAGCTGATACCAAGGACCTAAGTAGGACGATGTTTTGAGAATGATGCTGGCAACCAATGTACAAATGTGGCCTGCGTACAATAGATGTAGGTATTGATTGTGATAAGAGTTGTATGCGCCCCCAATAAAGTGATTTGTTAAAAAAAAAGCATGGACTCTGAAGTCAGACTGCCTGGACTCAAATTCTGTCTCTTCCATTATCGCTCGGTTGAGGACCTTGGCCTCATTTGTTTCAGGTTTCTTATTTGTAAAGTGAGGTTCATCATTGAACCCACTTTTGATTGTTGCAAAGATCATATGAAACAAGATGGGCAGGGTTTAGAATATGGCTTGGCCCAAAGTAAGGTCCAGTAAAGAGTGGACATCACTGCTTAAAAAAAAAAAGGTGGTTTGCTTCAGGTACTTCCTCATCTCTGCCACATGATGTTCCTTTACAAATGCACCAGTTGGTTTAGTCCCTGTGGCCCCACTGTGCCTGCCGTAGACTAATAGATGTTAGTGGCCAACAGTGACAAGCACTGGGCAGTTGATGCTCTTGCTGCTCTCCCTGGGATTGCCCCTCAAATGCTCTCACTCTTTTGCTAGTATTTCAACTAGGCAAAGAAAGGAAATCATCCATTGTAGTCTACTCCCAAGAGGCCTGTTTAGAAGTTTCAGCCTGGAACAACATACACAGCTTATTGTTTTTATTACCAGAATATAATACCATTCCAAACAAATGAGCCGCAGTTGACCCTGGCAAAGAACTTGGTTTATCTCCTAGGAGCAAGGTTCTTAATCAACTGTGTGCATTACAATCACCAAGGGAGTTTTCAAAGCATCGCTGCAAACGCCCCACAGGAAAGGATTCTGATTCATTCGGCCAAGGCTGATGTTCTTGCATGTTTATTTGGAAGACATTTCCCAAGCAACCCTAATAAGATGTACAAGAAATGTCTAAGCATATACTCTCCTCGGTAGAAGATCTTTAGTTCATATCCTTAACACAGCCACCATGTCCCATTAGGGCTAACTACTGGGACCTTATGGTGGATCTTCCTGCCATTTTCATGAAAACAGCAGCAACGAAGAGCCTTTGTGGGTACTGTCATGACCCACCTCCTTCACCTGAAGCTGTCCTTCACTGCAAACTGAAAGCAGGCGCTACGGCTGTTGCGATTTTGATTTTTCTTTTGGCTATTTTTTTTCCTCTTCTAATTTGTCTTTGGATTCCTGTCTGTATTCACATATGAGGAAACCCAGTCACTCACAACATTGATCTGGAGACAAAGGGGGAACAGGAAAAACATAATGGAATTCTATGTGCGTTTTAGTTTCATGAAACCGTCAACATGGTAAATTAAAAAGATGACTTGGTTCACCGACTTGGGGCACCTGGGGCTTTGAAGTTCTCTCTATTATTATTGGATATTGTGGGTCTTTAATCATTTTTCTTAATCCTGCCATCTCTAGAAATGCCTTCTATACTGATTGTAGGGAAACACTGGATGAAGTGGTCTGGTAAATAAAAAGGGAATTTTAAAAGAGACTTTATTTATTTGCATATTCAAGCACAAGTTATTATCCTTTCTGTTTCCAAGTCTATAGAAAACAAAATTAGGATAGAGAATTATGACATCCCCCATGCCATTTTAATTGGGTTAATATGTCCAGTGCTTGGAATAGTCCCTGGCACAGAGTAAGTGCAACGCGTGTTAGTTATTTTTATCATCACGATGATTTTTTATTATCCTCAGGTGGTATTGTGATGCTTGAGCTGGAACCAATTTTTAAGATCTTAATAGGTGGAAGCTCTCCTGGAATTTTATCTTATTTATAACAGGCACTCAGGAAGCACCTCTTGAGTTGAAGTGAAGGAAGTGAGTGGGTTGTCACTTCGAAAGTAACTCTTTTGTGTTTTAGAGACACTTCATAGACTAAATGCCATTTTTACAGCAACAAAAGAAAGAACAGTCCCTGTAAGCACAGCTCTTAACATGGGATTTCAAGAGCTGAAAATTCGGGCTTTCAAAGGCACCGCACTGCAGGCTGCTCTGGGACGTGATTAATACACTTAAATACAGGCTGCTGTGAAATGTGAGGCCATCACCTTTTACATGACCTACATACCTGCACAGCATGAGTAACAGGGCACTGCCTGACATGCCATTGAGCTGAGCGTGGACAAGCTCTGTGGTGGAAATTTTGTACTGTGTGTGGGAAACTCCTGGACATGCTAGAGAGAGTAGTCATAGTCAACTCCTTCCAATACAGGTTCCTGTCAGAAATTGATCCATGATTCTAGTTCCCCATGTCCTCCCTTTGAAACAAGTTTATCTATTTACTTGCTTTTTTCTGCTACTCAACTGTCAGCTTCGTTTGGCAGGTACCACATTCTACCTCCGTATCTCGAGTGCCCACTGAAAACCTACCGCACAGAGCTTAGAGCGCACCTCCATAAGTGTCGAATGAAGACAGGATGTCACAGTAATCTCATCTTTTTCAGTGTGTATATGAAAATATCTCCATGTACATGGTGACGTTTTCTCATTCAAAAGTTGAGACACGTGATCTGAAACAGAATTTGACAATGAGAAAAATAATTGAAAAATGTGTGTCAAAAATTGTGGACCAATGTCTAATCTACATGCTAGTTATATCATTGACCCATCCATCCCTCCCTCCACCTATCCACCCATATCGACCCATTCATCCATCAACTATAATCTATCCATATGCCACATATCTATTTAAAGTACACTATCAACTCATATTTAGGAAAATGAAAAAGTATTAATTTCAATGTAATTGAGTTAGGATAAATAAACCAGTTGCTGTCTAATTGCCTCCACCCAAGGAAATCTCATTAATGTCAGAGTAGAACTGCCATCCACTGGATCTCCATTGGCTGATAATTCAGAAGTAGAACACAAAGATGTCTTCCCAAGGTGTCGTTGGGTGAACTTTTAGTTAGAAGCCAAGGAGTTAAGTCTAAGCACTATCCAAGGACTTCATTAAAATAAACACATAATCAGATAGATAATATTTTTCTTACTAAGATATAGGTGTATATGTGTGTATATATTTCCCCCAATACATCACATAACACATAAATTTATTTATATTAGCATACATATCTCAAAGGTGTTGTGAAAATTTAAGCAAAAGCCTAAACAAAATTCTTCTTTATGACATAAATAGACATCACAAGCAAACCACACTTAACAAAAAGATAAACAACTCAATAAACAAACATAAAATATTTAAATAGGCATTTCTCCAAGTAAGATATATAAGTGACCAATAGCTACACAAGAAGATACTCAACATCCTTAGTCATTAATGTAAATCAAAACCACAATGAGAGGCTGAGCCCCGGTGGCGTAGTGGTTGTGCACGGGACTGCGGATGGAGGTTCAATTCCAGCAGAGGGGCTGGGCCTCCTACTCCCACCACCAGAGAGCAGTGATGCCCCCCCCCAAAAAAACAAAAACAAAAACAAAAAAACCACAATGAGGCTTTCCACTCATAAGTATGACTTTTACAAAAAACACAGAAAAAAAAGTACCGGCAAGGGTGTGGAGAAATTGGAGCTCTCACATTTTGCTGGTGGAAATGTGATATGGTTCAGCTGCTGTGGAAAATAATTTGTTTCTGAAAATTATTAAACATTGCATTAACACCTGGTCCAGCATGTTCACATCTAGAGAGATTTAAAAAACAAACAAACCTGAAAGTAGGAATGTAGAGAAATACTGAAGCATTAATGTTCTTTGCAGCATTATTCACAATTGTCAAAAGGTAGATGCAGCTTAATGATCCATCAACACATGAATGAATGAATGAATGAATGAATGAATGAATAAAATGTGGCAGATGTGGTCTATAAAACCCCAAGCTGAAATCACTGCCATGGAGGCAGTAATGATTTGTAGCGACGCTATAGGGCAGAATAGACCAACTCTCATGTGTCTCCAAGACTGTAAGTAACTGCAGGAGTAGAAAGACTCATAGTTCCCCTGCAGAGTGGCTGCTGGTCTTGAACTGCTGGCCTTGTGGATTGCAGTCCAATGTGTGTAACCAGCATGTCACCAGAGATCTTAGTGACTTTATAGGACAAAGTATAACTATTGCTTTGGGTTTCTTAAAAGAAGAGCAAGCAACCTCTGCTTTCTCCCTCTGAGCCATCAGTGGACTCAAGGATTTAATTCTGTGGTTAGAAGGTCAATGCTTACCCAACAGCACTCCCAGGGGCCCGTAGATACACAATGGAACAGTATTTCACCATAAAAGACTGATTCTCATGCATGCTATAATATGAACAAAACCTGAAAATATTATGGTGAATTAAGTACAAAAAGATACAAAAAGGCAAATGCATGCTCTTATGTATACAAAGTGTCTAAAATGAGTGAGATTATTGGTTACCAGGGTCTTGGGTAGTGGCGAACTGGAAGTTAATACTTCATTGGTATAGAGCTTTTGTGGGGTGATGAAAAGTTTTGGAAACAAATAGCAGTGATGCTTGCACACCATTGTGGCTCTAGTTAGTGCCATTGGATTAATTGTAGAATTAGTTATGGTTTAAATGACAAATTTTGCCACAAATTTTTTGAAAGCTAAGATTCCCTTCACTATATTTTTCAAAAGCTGATGAATAAAAACATCACTATTCATAACATAATTTGATCTTCAGTATTTCACAGGAAAATTAATTAATTTTGTAATTTCATATGAATCAGAATTTTGCAGGTTTGAAATGAAAATATCTGCTCCTAGACACAAAATGAGGCTGTAGACTCTACTTTTCTTTTGAAATAGATAGGAGAAGTACAGTGAAGTTGGAAATATGGGAAACTTAGGATAGATGATCCATCAAGACTAGTAATAGGAGTGGTAATACCAGGAGCGTGGAGAGATGGAGGAATAGAAAGGGAGAACCAACTTCAGGGATCTGCACGTAGCCTCCTCTCTGGGGCACAGACAACAGGGAAGCGAGTGTTGGGACACATTGTACAGTGTACAGGATGAAAAAATAATTTGTAAATTACTAAGGGTTCAAGGGGAAGGGGGGAAGGAAGGGCAATATAGGGAGCTGAAAATGGGGGCCTGGAGGGAGGGAGAATGTTTTGAGAGTGATGATGGCATTGGGTGTGTAAAAGTGGCCTGCATACAACTGATGTTGTTAGGGATTGTGATGGGAGTTGTTTGGGCCCCCCAATAAAATGATTCATTAAAAAAGGGGGGGGAGGGGAAAGGGGAGTTTTTGTTTTGTTTTGTTTTAAAGAGGAGCTTGTACCAAGGGCTCAAGTGGAAAATGTTTGGAAATGTATGTGGAAACATGGGTGCAAATGTGCTTGATACAAATGATGTGCTGAATGTTGTAGTAGCTGTAAGAGCCCCCAATAAAATTAAACAAAAAAGTAGGTAAAGCGACAGCCCCTTACAGAGCGGTTGTAGGAAGGAGATGAGTCAGTCAAGGTACAGTGTAGCAACAATGAAATAAATATGCAACTTTCCTCTAGTTCTTAAATGCTTCCTTGGACCCTCTATCACGATCCCAATTCTACCTTACAAATCCAGCTAGACGAGGGGATGTACACTGGAGGTGGAAATAGGGGTAAATCAGGACAGATGATCCCTTCAGGACCAGGGTGATGCCAGGAGGGTGGAGGGAAAGTGGAGTAGAAAGGGGAAATCTATTGTAGGAATCTACATATGACCTCCTCTCTGGGTTACGGACAACGAGGAAGTGGGTGAAGTGACAAATTGGACAATGTATGATGACAAAATAATGACAATTTGTAAATTATTAAGGGTTCATGGGGGAGGCGGAGTGGAGAGGGAGGGGAAATATGGGGAGCTGGTACTGGGGGACTTGGTAGGAGGAGGATGTTTCGAGAATGATGATGGCAATAAATTTGCAAATGTGATCTGCATATAATTGATGTATGTATTAGTCATGTTAAGAGTTGTTATGAGCCCCCAATAAAAAGATATTAAAAAAAAGAAAAAAGAAATAGATAGTACGTTTCAGGTTAAGACAAATTATACAGTACACATGTGGAACATAAAAGGGGATCATTCATTGGAAAATATTTTGGAATTTTAGACACCATGTGTTGTGAAAAGAAGCTTCTTTTCTGTAATGTGTGATAGCTATATGTTAGAATGTTTAAATAATGTCTTCTCAAGTTATAATAATAAGCAATAGCTATTGAATATTTCCTATTCAGTCGATACATGATTTTAAATGTGATTTTTTTGGCCAGAGGTTTACAAAAGATGATTTTCTATTATTCTGGATTAAGGATTCAGTAGAATTCTTTTAAAACACCAGAGCATAATTCAAGTTTTTTGCTATAGATGCATTGTGGAGTGCTCCTAATACTTAGCCAATTACTATCTACTGTCAGGTTGATGCTGATAAAGAAAAACAAGCCATTGTTCTAATGAAAACTACCTCCTAACTAAAAATTATTTAGGTCCTGAAAAATGGTCAGATTTAAGATTTCTTGCTAACCCCTTCCTCCTCCAACCCCCCCTGTCCCTCCAATTAGATAACCATTTCTTGACAGTTTCTTCTGGAATGACAGCTTCTTTCCCCAGTAAATCAGAAACAGAACATCATTCCTTTGCCAGCCTGACTGCGTCCACCAAGTGCATCAGTGCAGAGGTTCTGGGAAGCTGGCAGTTGTTGGGTATGCTCAGATGATTCTGGACGTCTCCGAGTTCCAACTGAGTGACCAGCCTTGGGTCCCAGCCCTCAGTAGAATTGATGAAACCACTGGTAGTGTAGCAAACTCACTATTCCTCAAAAACAAAACAAAAAATAACACTCAGGATGGCTTCAATGTAGGACCATCAACAAGCAATTCAGATGTTTAACGCCACCTGGACTTACTAGACAGCAAGACCGAGATCCAAGAAGTTCGCTGATATTCAACCAGTAAGGAAATCATGCTGTTGTCACAGCAGTCATGAGAAGCTCAGCACCATTCCCCAAACAAATCATGTCCCCAAAGCAAGGGATATTTTGCATGTCTTAGGTCACAGCTAAGGACTTAGTGTTCAATGAAGAGTGTTTTGATTTACTATCTTATGACAAATAGCTCTTTGTGGGGATTTTGCATTGTCCTCAAAGCGTATCTTGGCATGTCCTTCCAGAGTCTCCTCAGAAGGTTTTGCGTCAACCCAAGTACCATCAATTTTCAGGAAGAAATTAGACAGCTCCTTCTTTTGATCGGCAGCCTCATTTTCATATTCTATACAAGCCTTAGTCTTCTCTCGTCTACTACACTTACCTGTCCCGAAGGTCTTCAGGAAGGTACATTTCCTTCTTAAAAATAAAATCTGTTCTAAAAAGCTGCCACCTGTTCAAGTCAATGCCACCTGCAAGCCTCCTAAGTGATCCTTCAGTTAAGGCCATTGCAGGGTTAACCCAAGAAAGCATGGTTACATGTTTTCTAGAAACATCTAAGACTGAATTTTCACATCTTTCATTGAAATTTGTTCTCTTTCTAGATAATTCTCAATCTTCTATTTAAGCAGCTGTCGCACCACTTTGAGACTTTCAGTTCAATGAAGGCCTCTTTCAATACACAACTGGAGGTGCTCTTTCCTCTCCCTTCTGCAGAAACACCGAGCTTTCAAAACAACTGCATTAACATTCAACTTTTTAAACAGCCCTCAAGAGTAGTGTTCACAATGTCTGTCACCAAATCCTTGAACATTTACCCATTTGTCTCACACTTCTTGCTCTTGGGTCCCTACAATATCGTTCTTTTAAACAAAGGTATTAGTTAAACTCCCTTGGGCTTACCTGACAAGAGTGGAGGTCTGACCATCAAATTTCATGGATGATTTTGACAGGCCCTGTCATGGGGGAACTCAATGCTAAACAACCAAACACAGAGGAATCTGACCTGGCAATTGAGAGAGAGAGAGAGAGAGAAAGAGAGAGAGAGAGAGAGAGAGAGATGGGAGAGCAAAGAGATGGAGAGACGAACATATGGTTTCTGTAATGTGGTAACAGCAGGCAATATAGTCTTATCATCTCTGAATCCGCACTAGCCAATATATGTAATAAGTGATCAATGAATGATCATTAAGCATATTGCGTTTTTAACTAGTCCTTGGATCACCCAGGAAGTCTTTTGCTTTGAGGGCCACTGTCACAGGAGCAGGTCTGTGAGCCTCAGTTTAAAGTAATTTTTGGTTTAAAGTACTTTTTAAACATAATGATTAGTTCCAGAAATCCTGGTCACTGACGTTTCATATAAATATTAATAGTCCTATTGAGCCCAACTGCCCTTCAGCTTCATCCCAGGACTCCCTAGACCTGCCAAGTCAAGCGAATTCTACTGGAAAACCTGAGTGCCATTAGATTCGTTTCTGAATTTTACACAGCAATCAAGCAAAATTAGACGAGGTCTAATTTTTTTTAAGCCCAGAGGCTTTCTTTCTAGTTTCATTTCAAAGCCAATGCATCAAAGAAAACTCTTCAAGTGCCAGTTCTTCAAGATACAGTGCTTAAGGCCAGAACTAGATTAAAAATAAATAAAAGGGCCATGACCGCAGCCCCACCCACAGGATAATCAGGCAGGAAATTACTCTTTCCCCATTGCTCAAACTTACCTTGCTAAAGCAAGAAATGTCTGGGTGGAGAAATTTTTATTCAGATAAATACCTAAGGATGCTCTTCTGTCAGAGATCGGAGCAGAACAGCCTATCCACCTGTCTGGAAAAGCTACTCACGGTCTGCATCACTTGTAATGAGCCACGTTGGAGTCTAAATCAAAGTCAGAGGTGCAGTCTCTCCTAGATGGCCTGCTGCTGCGCTGCTGCAGTCACCTGTGGAGGCACAACTCCCTCATCCCTGTTCTGCACTCATTCCTCCGAAACACCCCCTCAAGAGCTTTCAGGGCCCTCGGCCACTCACTCTGTTGATCTGAAGCGAATCTGCTCAATGGGTTTTTCTAACCCAAAATAATGCAGCTATCTAACCCAAAATAATGCTGCTATTTAGCAACCATTTATGGACTCTATTTTAAGCACCTAACAAAATCATTAACGAATTTCATCCTGATACAATGCAGTGAGGCAGATACTCCTACACTTACAAAACTAAAATGAGAGAGACTAAGCCCAAATGCCTCTAGCATCTCCACTGATGCCTTAGCATTATGTAACATTGCTCTAGCAAGTTTCCCCAGATACTTCCTACATCTGCTAAATAGCTGCTTCCCACTGTGTGGACGGACATCACTGCCAGTGTGGACGCAGGAATCCACTGCTTCCCTGAGGATCTCCTGGAACAAACCAAAGAAGTATCTGTTTGTAACAAGTCTATTACCAGAAATCCTATAAATTTCTCCTTTTGCAGTTCTAGATTTTAAGCAGGATGCACACTTACTGTCTATTTGTTGTATTTATCCAGTGTTTAGTAACTAATGAGAAATGCTGTGCTTCTCTGCACCTCAGTGCCATTTTCTGGAACAGGGTCTAGTGCTCTTCTACAAGGTGTTTGATGATGGGGAAATAGAGGAAGACTGCCACTGGTTCACAGAGCATGAGGTCACACAGCTTTGTGTACTTATAACACTACTTATAACACAAAGGTCTGGGAGATGTAACTGTAGCCACCACAAAGCACAATGGGATCAGGTACCAGGCATCAAAGAACAAAAAAATCATATCAATGTGAATGAGGGGGAGTGTGGGGTGAGGATCCCAAACCCATCTATAGGCAAATGGACATGCCCTTACAGAAGGGTCTGGAGGAGGAGAAGAGCCAATCAGGATGCAGTGTAGCAATGATGAAACACACAACTTTTCTCTAGTTCTTAAATGCTTCATTCCACCCCTCCCCCCACACTATCATGATCCCAATTCTACCCTACAAATCCGGCTAGACCAGACAATGCACACTGATACAGATAGGAACTGGAAACATAGAGAATTCAGTATAGATAGACCCCCCCAGGACCAATAATGATAGGGGAAGGGGAACATGGGGTCTGAGGGGAACTGATCACATATAGCCCCCTCCCTGGGAGACAGGCAATAGAAAGTGGGTGATAGGAGACATCAGGCAGTGTAAGACATGACAGAAAAATTGTAAGTTATAAATTATCAAAGGTTCATGGGGGGTAGGGATGAGGAGCTGATACCAAGGGTTCAAGTAGAAAGAAAACGTTTTGAAAATGATGACAGGAACAAATGTACCAATGTGCTTGATACCATGAATGCATGGATGGATTGCTTGTGATGAGAGCTGTAACACCTCCAATAAAATGACTTTTTTAAAAAGAAATGTCTCAATAAGGGAAAGGGCAAACAAGTTGTGCTGTAGAAGCACCTTTGCAATTTTAAACTAGACTGTTAAGTGGTTGTTGTTTTCAAGTGTCATTTAATCAGTTACAGCTCAGAGCAGCACTGCATTCAACAGAGTCGAACACAGTTGTGTTTGTTTACCTGTAGACATCTTAAGAAGGCATTAAGGTCAAATGGATTTTGCTTTACGGCCCAAAGAATTTGATATGTTTTTTCAATGATGGAAAGTTGTTGAGAGAGATGGAAGAGAGAGAGAACTTGGTGATATTCACAGAATAGACAATGAGTATAGGCTAGCACACAAAAATAAAGCAAACGCTACTCTGCTGACACTGAGGAGGGAGAGGAAAAATAAGGAGTGGGAGGTAGACTTACAATGATGACCTAAACCCTAGGGAGAGGGCATTAAACAGTCCCTCTTATTTGCTTTAGGGGCTAGAGCTGCACCAGCATTGCTAGAAACATAGTGAGGTGGGAACGTGGTGAAGAGAAGTTGCTTTTTAAAGCATGGGGGTGGAAGACATAGTAGTGAAGCAAACTAAGAAGGAAAGAAAAAGAGTGTGTGTGTGGACGCTAACGTGCCCCACCAAGTCTCAAGGACCATATTCGAGCTCAGGAGCAGCCAAAGCACCAAGAGAATCTTAGGGTAGCCCTACCATGAGACATGACTTCCCCCCCCTGCCCCACAGCACTACAGGGGGCAGCAATGGAGACACACTGTGGAAAGTGTGCCTGTTCTGAACACCCACACCAGAGTGAAACAGGAAGGGAGTGCAACAGAGCAGCAAGGGGAGCAAAGTAACAAAGTCCCCGAGAAATCCCAAAAATAGACTTCTGAATTTGGGGGGGAAGGGCTTGGCACCTCATCAGACCTGATGGGAAACCATCCATAAGGGTCATCCGGGTGAGCAGATAGACCTGGAACTATTTATAGGCTCTCCACCATGCCCTCCCCCCATTACTTATGTCTATCTATATAAGATAGGCATATTGTTTACAATACCGAGGAGAAAACAGTGAGGTGGACAGGGGAGGGAAGGAGATGGAGGAAAGGGAGGGGAGGAATCCAACAAACCCAGGGACAACGAGATCTAAATTAATGGCAAGGAGGGCATCGAATGCCTGGTGGGGGTTGATCACGTGCAATGTAGCTGAGAGAAGTTACTGGGAGCTGTATGCAGGTCAAACATAATAGTGGGACAGGAGCAAAGTACAAAGAAATAAAGAAAGGACTAGGAGGCCAAATACATTTCTATCGGTATAAATATAGGCATGTAAATATATTAATATAAAATGATAGGGATATAGGTTTATGTACATATATTTATATGTTTAATTATTAAGGTAGCAGATGGACATTGGGCTTCTACTCAAGTCCTCCCTCAATACATGAACACTTGGGTCTAATAACCTGGCATCCTGTGATGCTCACCTTCCTGACAAAATCACTGAAAACAAAATGGGTGCAGAAGCAAATGTGAAGAGAGCTGATGGTGTCTGGATATTAAATGATATAGTGATTGGGTTCTTCAAGGCTTAGAGTTAAACATGCCGTCATCTAGCAGGGAAGCAACAAAGCCCACAGGGAAGAAGTATACCAGCCCATGTGATCTTGAGGTGTCAATGGGTTTAGGTATCAGGCATCGGAAGACTCAAAACAAATAATCATGTCCATGCAAACAAGAGGGGTCGGAGAAGAGACCGAAAGTCTATCCATAGACAATTGGACATCCCCTCACAGAAGGGTCACACAGAAGGGACCAGTGAAACGGCACATTCCTCTAGTTCTTTAATGCTTCCTGCTCCCACTATCATGACTCCTGCTCTACGTTACAAATCCAGCTAGAATAGAGGATGTACACAGAGACAGATATGAGTTCTTCACACACAGAATCCAGGACAGATAACCTCTTCAGGAACAGCAATGGGATTAATGATACTATGAAGGAAGGGGGAAGGTGGGGTGGGGGGCAGCGAAGCAAAGAAAGATGGAAGCAATCATAATGATAAATGTACAAACCCTGCTCTGGGGGAAGATGAACAGCAGAAATGTGGGTGAAAGGAGACAGTTATTATGATTACGAAAATCATAATAATTTATAATTTGTCAAGGGGTCATGAGGGTGGGATGGTGGGGGAGGGTAAAAAGAAGAGCTAATACCAAGGGATTGTCAAGTAGAAAATATTTTGAAAATGAGGATGGCAGCATATGTACAAATGTGCTTGATACAACTGATGTGTGGATTATTATCAGAGCTGTAAGTGCGCCCCATAATATGATTTTAAAAGCTGCAGCAGTGATGCTGATTATAGATAATGAGCACCTATAGGCTTTTCGGATCCTGGTGATTCAGCATTGCACCACGAACTGAAAAGATGCCAGTTCCAATCCACCAGCCGCTCCACAGGGAAACTATGAGGCCGTTGTACTTCTGTAAAGATTTACAACTTCAGAGACCGGGGGAGCAGTTCTCATCCATTCTGCAGGTTTACGTGTCTACATGGACTCAGAACAGTGGGTTTGGTTTGGCTATGGGCCAAATGTATTCATGAATTAAGGCTAAGGCTTTTTTATTCATGGCACTCCATGAGTCCTGAAGTGGGGATCTCTGGTGTGTGGTGGGATGCAAATTAGTAGAATTGAAAAGGGAAAAAATCAACTGAATTCTAGTAAGTTCATGTTAGGGTTGGTTAATTAACTGGTAAATGAACTCTAGGTAGGGAGACTGCTTAAGACATGAACAAGGTTCGGAAGTAGCAAGCACAGAGAGGTGAGAACCTGGGGGGGGGGGAGGGGAGGGACGCCTGCCTGCATACTTTCGCTCACCCCACACACTTGTTGAAGATCTACAACACACGGATCTTTTTGCGAAGGGCTGGAGGACAAGGTCCACCTCAGTTTAGGCAGTAGATGAGCAACGGGGACTACTGAGGAGCACAAGTAAGTGAAATTATTTCTAATAGAATCTGGACTGAAAGAGTTTTGTCATGTGAGTACATCTGTCCTTAATGAATCTCTCTCCAAAAGTCTCCTTTTTTGCCCCCATGGGGAACTTGTATCTCACGTTAGTCCACTTTCCCCCCAAAAGAATTGTCCATGGAAGTTATGAAGAAACTAGAGAGAGTTGAAAGAAAGTAACTCATGGCTAAAGCTTTTTGACAATAACAGGAAATCAGAACAGTCCAGGCGTTGGGGTTATTTAATGTGATTATATGCATCACCATCGAGCTGATGACAGCTCAAAGCGACCCCACAGGACGGAGTAGAACTTCCTCTTGTGGGTTTCAGAGGCTGTAAACTTTTTTTTTTGGGGGGGGGGCCTGTAACACTTTGGGGAAATAGACGCCTCATCTTCCTCAAGTCGAGCTGCTGGAGGTTTCGAACTGCTGAATAGGTAGCCACAACGCCAACACACCACTTATTTAAATTGTGGAGGGAGCATAAAACGTGTTCGCTGCATAAAGATTAGCACCAAACCAACTTTTCGTGGAAAAGAACCCGTCTAGGGGTGGCGTGGTGGGTTACAAATTGGGCTGCAAACCACAAAGTCAGCAGTTTTAAAGTCACCAACCATTCCAGCTTTGGAGCCTCCCCACCGCCCACCCCCACCTCCCCAGGAACTCTTTCACCTTGCAGGAACAATGAGTTGGAATGGGTTCCATGACAGTACGTTTAGTTCTCTTTTTTTTTGGGGGGGGGTGTACAGACAGAGGGAGACCACCACCACCACCACCGTCACCACCACCGTCACCACCACCATCACCACCACCACCCCTTGTTGCTGTTTTTGTTTTACAGAGGAGGAAACCGAGGTGCAGGGCGACTCGGTGACCTGTCGGGTGGCAAATTAAGCTGAAAGCAAGGCCATCCTGGAAGCTCATCTTTGTGTCCTCCGCCCACGAACTCCTCTAAGAAGTCCTTTGATGCGCTGGAGAGCCAGGCTTTTGTCAAACAGGAACACGGCCTCACAGAAAGGCTCCGAGTCCTTGCGAGTGCACGCAGCTGCGCAGCAAGTGGCTTCCGAGGCCAGTCTATTGTGCACACGCGGAGCCCTTCTAAGCCACGGTCCCCGCGCATCCTCTGGTTCCACGATAATGAACCGGGGGTGGGGGGTGGCGGCGGTGGTATTGTTTCTGAAGCCCTAGTTGAAATGCAGATATGTGACCGGAGAGGACGGACCTGATCTCTCAAGGAGGCCTAACGAATGCGCTGCCTAAGAGAACTGGGCCCACGGGTCCAGGAGTTGGGAAAGGCGGGGGCTGCCTAGAAGGCACCCCGGGAAGGGAAGGACCCTCGCCCCAGGACAGTCGGAGCAGGGTGGGTGTCTGGACTAGAGTCCTTTGGAGAGGGTGGGGTGGGAGTGGAGGGATGGGAGTTAAGGTGAAAGCGAACTTTGGCTTTGGACAATCCTCTGGGAAGATGTCCGGGCACCACGCGTGCCCTCATCCCAGGACGCTGCGAATCGCTGGGCAAGCCCCCCAAGGCTCACCATCTTCCAGCCCAGGGCCCTCCCGGGGGCGTCCCCCGGGGCCGAGTTCACCGGGACCCCGCAGCCACTTCCCCGCCCTTTCGCCTCAGCGGCGAGGTCCGCAGATTTAACCCCATC
>PVJH01007031.1:56122-71342 GCA_004026705.1 Nesogale talazaci | reverse complement strand
GAGCCCGGGAGGAGGCCAACATGAGAGGCGGGGACGCAGGGCCGCCGGACCCAGGGTCCCTGGAACACCCCGCGCCTCGGGCTTTAGTGCCCGGTTGACAGCATGCGGGGCTGGGAGGGGGGGGCGCCGCTGCCAGCCTGGGGGTTGCGGGGCGGGCTGGGGGCCGGCGTGCGGGGAACTGCCGGGAAAGTCTTCACTTCGGGTCTTTCGGTAGCGCGGGGCTCTTTTTTGGGGGGGGGGGCGAACGCCGGCCCCTGGGGCTGTTAGGAGAACATCGGTGGAAAGGTGGTGATGGAGTGTGTGTTGTTGCGGGCATCTCTGCACCCCCCCCTTTTTTTCCCCTAAGTGTGGGTGCAGACTGCGCGCGAGTCCGGTAACACGTCTTATGAATATTTCAGGAACGACCTCCTCGCAGGCTCGCTTGCTTCAGATCAAGTTTAATGAATATGTTGATCAACCTCCCTGCCCCGCACGGCACCGAGCAGGTGGAAGCCCCGGCCGGTGCCTTGAGCTTTCCAAATTCATCCTTAGCCCTCCCCCTCATCCCCCCCTTTCCGGTCCCCTCCAGTGAGGAAAAAGATGCTGCTACGGGCCTAGGATTCCGATTTGGTACCCTAAACGGAGGCTGCCTTTGGGAGAGACCAGCTTTGGGCAGACATCCAGGCATTGTTCTGCATCTCTGCAGTGTGTGTGCATGTGCGGGTAGTTTGACAGCCCTCCCGAACTGGAGCTGCCATTATGGTGGAACGTAGGTTGTGTGCTTGTGTTGGGATAAACATCTGAATTCATGAACATCTTTGTGACACCACTGCTGTGGTTCGTAGCAGATTTATCCGTGGTCGTTTTCTGCCTAAAAGTTTTCCCTGAGGTCAGACGAGTGGACCAAGGTTCACCCTTGCCACCACACTGAGATGTTTCTGTATTCTTAATCTCTCTCGTGGCGATAAGAAATAACCCAGAAATCATGCTCAAGAACGCTGAACGAAGAACCCATTAGCATAGGGAACTTTCTGGATTGAAACAAGCGGGAAGACACGGCGCACTACACACTGGGTTATCCACGAACGGACAAACCCAGCAGTTGGCAAACTAAAATGCTACTTCTTTGCCCAAAAAGCCGTCTTCCTCCCGTCTTCTTTGGTGAGACAGGTGTGTAACCTTATAAATGACCTCTGAGAAATTCCGATCAGAATTTCAGGCCTCCAGTATGTGGTGCCCAGAAAGGCAGCTTCTTTCCTTGTCATCCTCGACACTGTTGGGCTGAAGAGCTTGCATTTACAGATGTTCCACACTTAGCGAAGGCTCTTCCAGCAAAGACCTACTCCAGTTACATCACAGGCCCCACCTCCCGAGGGAGGCTAGCCTGGCTGCTGCTCCCTAGCCTCAGAGGACCCTGAGGATGGCTATGCTTGATTAGTGACCCGAAAAATCCCCAAATGAAAAATTTTTCTGATGGCCCTTTGTGGGTTTAACAGGAAATAGGACATGTTCACAAATTCAGAAATTATTAATGTGTCCCTTTAGGCTTTTAGACGAAGGCATATAAATAACTTCATGAATATCAGCTGTCTGAAATTTTTTGAGTAACATCACAGGATTCCTGGTGCAAAAATTATTGCTAGGTCATATCTGAAGGGAAGCATGTGAAATTAGCAAGGTAAGTGCGAATGTTGTATACTTAAGAGTATTATTAACAGTCTTTCCTAAAGCGTGTTACTGATCTCTCTGGAGGTGCTTACTGAGAAACCTTGCAGCGTTAGCAGACAAAATCTGGCTAATTGCAGAGTTCCTGTGTAAAATCCAGGGCTCGAAGGCTGCATTCCCTGAGTCCTCTTGGAATCCTCAAAGAGTCACTGATTGGGTTTGTCAGCTTTAGCAAGTGAAAATATAGGCTGCCCAAAATAAAAGCTGAATTGAATAGTTACTTTAAGATAAGCAGGCCTTATGCAATATTTGACATACACTTACACTAAAAAAATTGCCCATTGTTTACCTGAAATTCAGTTTTACCCGGACAGCTTGTATTTTGTCTTGTAGATTTTGTCATGGAAATTTGTCTCATTTCTTCTTTTTTGTGTTACTGATGGGTTGGGGGGAAAAATTAAACACATGTGGAGCAGAAATGGTACAGTGTCCTTCAGACTAATCTGGGACCCGCTCGGTTCTGATTTAAGCTCTTGAAAATAGGGCATGCGTAAAGAGTGAGCTGTTTCAGGTCAGCACATCTTGTCTGTCGAGTCCCTTCTGCTTGCTCGGCTGACTGGGAGGTGCCAAGGACACAGAGGGGGAAGGAAGATCCGTGGGGCACTGGTGGTTCAGTGGGGGGATTTTTGGCCCCCTTGTAGGAGAACCACGTTTTGTTCCTAGCCTGTGAGCCTCATTCCCAGCCACCAGCCATCTGTCATGGGTGCTTTGCATGTTGTTATGATGCGGAAAGGTTTCAGTGGAGCGTCCAGACTGGTAGCATTTTGTTCCATTGCACATGAGATGGACATGAGTTGGGGCCAACTAGAGGGAAACTGGCATCAACACCAACAGCGGTCATAGCACTTGGTATGACAGAAGTGTGAGAGGATGGGTGAGAGGCCCACTGTGAGCAGCCAGACTCTACTGGGGGTCTCCTAACAGGGAGAGAGATCAGCAGCCATTTGACAGGGCTGACTTCGAATGAAGGACGGAGACGTCATCCTGAGCAGAAGGGAAGAAACGAACATGTGGTGGGTTTGTAGATTGTTAAATGGCGCTGGAAGTTGAAGGATATTACCTCACGTTCTTAGAGAAATGAGAATGAGGAGAGTAAAAAGGAATTCTGGAAGAAAGATTTTGCATCGTTGCCGATAGGATGGACGAAAGGGGATGAAGGGCAGGCATTGGCAATGGCGTTGTGAATGCGCTGTCCCATTGCGTTGAGTGAAGCAGCCATTTCTGCCCTTTGACGAATGCCTCGGTGCTTCTTTGCTCTTCCACACTAGTCCAAACCTCTTCAGGTAAAAAGCCATAGGACTCGGGTACACTGTTGGCCTTGGTTATCTAGAGTTCTTTAACAAAGGCCACACGTGGCTGACTGTAGCAAACAGAAATATATTTTCGTCACAGTTTCTGAGACTACAAGTTTGAATTCGGGGTGCTGGCTCTGTGGGTGAGGTCTCCAAACATACTTGGCCCTTTTAAGAAACAAAATTGCTGAGCACCATCCTGCTGGCAATTAAAAACCTTTGTACCAGAATCCAGGATGAAATGGAGCTGTTTCTGTTGCCTCCTTGGACCACTCCAGCACCCCTAGGGGGTGGTATCGCCTACTGTGGTAAACGCTGTCTTAGGGGAAGACTTTCTGTCAGCTCTGGAAGCAGTCCTGGTCTCCCAGCTTGTGTTCCTGGGTGATTTCCATGTGGCATGGCATCTCTCTTCTCCCTTTCTCTACTTTTCTCATGCTTGCATAATCTCTTTTATATCTCAAAAGAGAGACTCAAGGCATACTCTATGATAATCTTGTCTCATTAGCATAGCCAAGGCAACCATTTCCAAATGGATTATAACCTCAGACCTAGGGATTAGGGTTTTAGCAGATTTTTTTGTTTGCACCCCCCCCCCAACTCAATATGATTGAAAAAGCTTATTACTTTAATGTAAAAGTAGGTCTTTCAAAGTAATCTCTGAGATGCTGATCAATATTCAGTTGCTTCTGGCACAAATTTCTGAAATAAGATAAGCAGCTGTTTTGGTTTTAGGAAATCTGTTGCTTCAAATAGGAAAAGATACTAAATGGCAATAGTTTTCTGATTTGATCCCGCTCACTTGAAGAAGCAGATGCTGATGATGGAAAGAAAGCAGATTTCACAGCAACAGTGCTATGTGAAAATGACCATATGGCTGTAGTACCAGAGAGTACCTACTCTTAGTTTCCAAATGCAATTAATTCCCCAAAATAACACACTACATACATCCATGTCTTTGGGGACCTAGGAGGTAAAGCCACTATTCATCTGTATAGGCAGGTTTCCCAGGAAGATGAAGGCATAACTAAGACTAAGACATAACTGCAGACTTCGTAAAGATCAGTTACTCGCTTCTTGAGGATTCCAGTCTGTA
Organism: Nesogale talazaci; assembly: GCA_004026705.1. NCBI lineage: Eukaryota > Metazoa > Chordata > Mammalia > Afrosoricida > Tenrecidae > Nesogale > Nesogale talazaci. The sequence continues at coordinate 67,253 of PVJH01007031.1, read as the reverse complement.
AAACAGAGCAGAATTTACAGATAGATAAGTGTCTTCTAGAGCACTCATTTGTCAAAAATCTAATCCTTTTTTTTCCCAATGGTTTTACTGGGGACTCTTACAGCTCTTATAACATTGAACACATCATTTGTATCAAGCATATTTGTACACATGTTGCCATATTGATTTCCAAATATTTTCTACTTGAGCCCTTGGTATAAGTTTCTCTTCCCCCTCCCTTTTTAAAAAAAATAATTTTATTGGGGGCTCTTACAGCTGTTATAACATTCAATACATCACCTGTATCAAGCACATTTGCACACATGTTGCCATATTCATTTCCAAACATTTTCCACTTCACCCCTTGGTATAAGCTCCTCCTTCTCCCCTTTTTTAAAATGATACTTTTATTGGGTACTCATATACCTCCTCTCATGACCCATACATAACATCAATTGTATACAGGCCTCATTTGCACACTTGTTGGACAATGTATGATTTGGAAAAGCAATAGCAATTTGTAAATTATTAAAGGTTCATGGGGGGAAGGAGGACAGGAAAAATGGGGAGCTGGAACTGGGGGCCTAGGTGGAGGGAGGAAGCTTTGACAGTGAATCTAATCCCTTTTAGGGGCTATGATTGAACATTCATATAGGAGACTCAATTTCCATTTCGTATTTTACAAGCAGTTCTTAAAAATCACTGGAATTGGCCTTTCCTGAATATACAACAATAGGCTTAAACACAAAAACAAATTGGGAGGATGATGCAGGACCAGACAGTGCTTCATCCTTTGTACATGCAGGCTCGTCAAGAATTGGGACTGATTTGAAGCACCTAAAAACAAACAAACGAAAAATATAATTAAGTAGTTATGGTCCTGCTAAATGACTCTCTTAAAACTGAGCAGAAAACAGTTCTATTTTAGGTATTTATCATTGTTCCTTTTTGCAGTGTCTGCCAAACACATCCTGCCCCATGATAGTAGATGGGCGTGGGGGAGGTGATCAAGGATATTCTGATATTGCTAAAATTTCATATCAATTGGACAACAAATTTTATTTTCAGTCAGGTCCAGATGAGCAGGACTTATAAAGACAGACTTACTCCAATGGTCTCTCAAGGCAGCTAATGTGGAACTAAAGAAAGCCTTACTGAAATTGTGTGCTCGGTTGAAATTCAAGAATAAAGTAAGAACTATTTCAAGCAAACAAAAGATGCATGCTCAGTTCACATTCTAAGTTCTTGGTAAATGTTCTGAATTTAAACATTCTGAAGCTTGTCTTTTCTTGCCTGCTGGTGCTTTTAACCCTGTGGCTCAATTATGCTGATAAGAGCAAGTCATTTATTTTAAATCAGGTTCTGTCCTGTGAAATAGAAGAGACGTGCATGAACAAAAAACAATATAGTACCAATCCCAATCTTGTTTGTGTAGGAAGCAAAATTAACTGCTGCAAAAGTGGGAAATGCTGAACAGAATTTTAAATTCTCAGCAAAGCAAGGGCATTCTAGAGCCCAGGAGAGTGAATGAACCCCTGAACTACTGCCCTGAGATCCTCCTCAAACATCCAACTGCAGATGCTCCCAGAAGTCTTCCTAAGTGAAGACAGTAGTATAGAAGGTCTGCCTTGAGCATTATGTTTTGTAAAGAACTGTCTGTCTGATTGGGAACCTTAGAGACCTTAGAGTTTATGTTAACCAGGGAGAACAATCCCGAAGAGGAGAGCAGGAAAGGTGGAGCAGCTAGAAGAAGCTAGCAGGTGTCACTAACTTGTACATGTAGAAGCTATTAAATGGACATGTGCTTTGCTATGTCTTCTCAGTGACAACAACAAAAATTTTTAAAGAAAAAAAATTGTTCAAAAAAATTAACCGTCAGTATGGGTCCAAGAGAAGCCCTGGTGGCACAATGGTTAAAGCACTCAGCTACTCACTGAAAAGCCTGCAGTTTAAACCCACCAGCCATTCCATGGGGTGGGGGTGAAACGTGGCAGCCTGCTTCTGTAAAGATGACAGTCTTGGAAACCCCATATGGCAGTTCTGCTGGGCCCTGTGTGGTTGCTAGGGGTTACAATCAATTGGCTGGCACTGGGCTATGAGGTATGGCTCTCAAGCAGCAGCTCTCCGCCCGATTCATAACTGCAGCAAAATTACAGTGGTGAAGTAGCCATGGAAATAATGTCACGGTTGGGGATGTCACCACAACATGAGGAACTGTATTAAAGGTTCATGGAATCAGGAAGGCTGAGAACTACTGAACTAAAGGATACGTATTTTCATTCTTTGTTTGGTGAGACGATTCGTATCATGTCTGTGTACCCTACATGATGCTTTAGATGCCATAAACATATTCATAATTTACATTTAATGTTTTATTTTTGAGGTTCAAAGCAAGCTGGCTATTATGGTTAATACCTAAAGAGGCCTTGTTGTTGTTGTTGTTAGTGGTCATTGAATCAGTTCTGACTCATGGAAATCCATGTGGGCAGATGGCATGCCATGTGTGCAGTGGCATGCCAGAGGGCTGACTGGCTGTCATCTTTTGAAAGCAGATAGCCAGTCCTATTTTCCAAAGTATCTTTGGGTGTATTCAAACTGCCATGAAAGAGTTAGCCCCAACTGAAAACTGCAGATTGAATGGAATTTTTGAAAGATAGGTTTCATTTGAATTATTGGATTAACCAAAACCAAATCAAGCCCACTGACATTGAGTAGAATTGCCCCCATAGGGTTTCCAGTGTTGTAAATCTTTCAAGAAACAGAATAACATCTTTTTCTGACAGTGAGGTTGATGGGTTCGAACTGCTGACTTAAACCACTTGTACTTCCACGCTACCTTCAACTAGAGGGATTTGATTAATTGGAGTGCTTGGTGTAAATCTCCTTACTGTTTTTCCTCGTACAAGTAGTTGAATCGATGTCAGATGTTTTGAAGTTTTCCTACATGATGAAATTGATTTTTATTCCCCCAGATATTCTACATTTTAACTGATACCATTCATGGCACGATGAGTTCTATTCCTTAAGTCATTCTTGCATCACCAGTTAGTGTTACAAAAAGTTTAAACTCATTTGTGGAATGAGTTTATTAGACAAGTCTATTCTTTTTCCCTTTAGAAAAAAAGAATAAGAACGTTCTACTCTTTGAAAGAATTGAAAGGCCCCCTGCTCACTCCCAAATTAGACAAATTTGAAAGGCAGATTTTCCCAAATATTCCATATTCCAGTAGAACTCTATGTTAGACAGGGTTCTCTAGAGAAACAAAACCAGGATGCTAGTAAATTATATATATTTATCAAGATAGATATCTAACATAAGACATGAACAGTTAATTAATCTACAAGGCAGCATGAATGGCTTGGGACAACTCACTTGTGTGAGACAGCTAATATACTGGCAGTCCTTCAAGTTTTGAGGGCTGCTGGGTAGTCCTCTGTAGACAGCAATTCAGGCTATCTGGACACAGGCAACAAAAAGACAAGTCACCAACAGTCAGTCAGATGACAGGGTTCGACAGTACCCAATTCAAGAGATGTATATTCTAGTAGTGTGGGGAAGCAGGGCTTGAAGAAACCTCAATTTACAGCAACACAGGCCACAGATTAGGTGTCCCACGGGTAGTGTAGTTTGCAAATGGAGACACAGAATATACAAGGCAACCAGCTGCACACTGGTCCGAAGATCCAAGAGCAAGAGAGACAAAAGTGAGGCTCGCTGAGTCATTTATGTCTCCACTCTTCAATTAATCTCACATGTGTTTATTAGCCATGTTGGCACAACAAACCTACCTATCAAAAACACTTACATTTCTTTGGCCTTAGAATGCATTTAAATTAGCAGGAAATTTAAAACAACTTTTCAGTTGAAAAGTTTAGTCTTAATCCTCTTAAATTGCTGAACATTTATCAAAGAATTTTTAATCAGAATGCAAATTATGCACATCATTAGTTGTAATTTTATTTCCTAAAGTACCTATGGTATGATTTTTGCTTTCATATTTTACCTTATGTGTAATGTGTATCTTTCCCCAGGTTATATCCAATATATGAAAATCATTACTTATAAAACAGATGCTTTGGGTTACAGTTTTATTTCACTAATGAAAAAAATTCTTCTATTTTATGTAACCTAGACCTATTAAAATAGAGATAGATTCATTAAATTTCCCATATGCACTTTTTTTGAGTACGTTTTTAAGTGAGCTTTAGAGTAGTCTGTGTGGGTAAGAGGCAGAATTGACGTCTGGAATGGGTACTCATATCTGGGGTGATCACTTGTACCCAAAGGATGTTCTTAGTTGCAGAAGTCAGCCTAGAAGGTGGTTCTTGTTGGCTTTATTTAGAGTTCTTCAATTGATCCTGACCTTTCTCCAGTTGTGTCAATGACTCATCTGTATATCATATTTCTTGATTATCAAAGGTGAAAGGGATGTTTCATTTGTATGAAATCAGAATTAAATTTGATCTCCCTTAGCCCAATTCCAGAGCCAAAATGAAGATTATATTTGAAAAGAGTGGGTGGTGTGGTTCATTTAGGTTCTAAAATCAGTTGTCAAAGTGTATGGCTTCGGAGTCCTAATCTGTAATTAGTAAATGATTTGGAATGCCTCATCTAGGTTTGTTTTTTTTCGGGGGAGGGGTGGGGGTGATCCCTGCCTCTGGTGGCTGTGGGCGCTACCCAGTACTGCTCCTGAGAGCCACTGCTGCCCAAGCCCGTGGGCTGCAGTCCCGCTCTCAACCACTTAGGCCACCAGGGCTCCGCCCTTGTCTAGGTTTTTAAAGGTAGTTTTAGTTCATTAGAGTATTACCCCAAAATACAAAATGAATTTATGTTGATTTGGTTCATAGATGGATAGAGTACAGATCAAAGAAGGTAAGAAACAAACTCTATAACACACTGAACATGATGCATTTTGATCCCTTGTCAGGTCACTATGCACAGTACTTAAAGTTCTCACTGTATCTAACCATCAGCCCTTATACACTTAATATGAACCTGTCAGCTTTGTAATATATATGAAGCATGTATGTAAATATATTCATATTGATTTGTGATGAAGATATAGCCTTTCTCCTCTTTACTTAAAATAAATATCCTGTAGGTAATTTAGTCACCACTTAAAGTGCTTCTCCTCCATGAAGAGAAAATTTTAAAGGGCAGCTTGAAAAGACAAAGTAAAATATGACAATGACATATACAAAGAATTAGAGGTAGAAAATCAAAAAGGAAGAACACACTCAGCAGATCTAAAACTCAAGGGGAAAAAACCTCATGCCTCAAGTTGTAATATTGCAAGATTCTATGGACAAGATATTGAAGGATGCAGGAAGCATCAAAAGAAGATGGAAAAAACACACAGAATTGCTGTACCCAAAAGAACTAGTCAATATTCAGCCATTTCAGGAGTTAGCACATGAGCAAGAATCAATGGTACTGAAAGAAGTTCAAGCTACATTGAAACTGTTAGCCAAAAACAAGCCTCTCAAAAATGGCGGAATACCAATTGAAATGTTTCAACAAGGTGATGAAGTAATGAAAGCTCTTACTTGTCTATGACAAGATATTTGGAAGACAACTATTTGGCCCACCAAGAAATCCATGTTTGTTACCATTCCAAAGAAAGGTGACTCAGCAGAACAATACCATCGATATCACATGGAAGTAAAATTTCGCTGAAGATCATCTAACAAAGGTTGCAGCAGTACATTGACAGGAAGCTTCCAGAGGTTCAGAGCAGATGCAGAAGAGAACGTGGAAAAGGGATAGATGATGGCATAGGAATGAGTCTCGACTAAAAGCAGAGAAGACCAGAAAATATGTATCGTGTTTATTGACTCTGCAAAGGCATTCAGCTGTGGGAATCCTAAAAGCTATGCAGGGTCTTGAGAAGAAAAGGAATTCCAGAACATTTTATTGTGCATACTGGGGCACTTGTACGTAGATCCAGAGGCAGTGTGGGAACTGACAAGGAGATACTGCATGGTTAAAAATCAGGAAAGGTGTGCATCAAAATGTATACTTACTCTATTTGTATGCTGACTGAACAAATAATCAGAGAAAATGGGTCAGGATCGGAGGATTGGAGGATGTGCAGATTCCTCAACCTTTCTTGCTAAAAGTGAGGAAGACTTGAAGCACTTGCTAACAAAAATCAAGGATTTTGCCTTCACTATGAATTAAAAATTAATGTGAAGAAGACCAAAATCCTCACAACTGGACCAATGGGTCCATCATAAATAGAAAAAAAAATTGAAATTGTCAAGAATTTTATCTTGCTTGGATCCACAGTCAATGTCCATCCATTGTGTCAAGTACATTTGTACATTTCTGCCCTCATCATTCTCAAAACATTTGCTTTCCACTTAAGCTCTTCAAATCAGCTCCTCATTTTTCCCCTCCCTCCCGGCACTCCCCTTCCTGTGAACCGTTGATAAGTTATAAATTATTATTATTTTGTCATGTCTTACTCTGTCAGACGTCTCCCTTCACCCACTTTTCTGTTGTTCATCCCTCAGGGAGGGGGGTATATGTAGGTCCTTGTGATTGATTCTTCCTTTCTAACCCCCCCCCCTTTCTCTTCACCCTCCCAGTGGTCCTGAGAGGTTCATCTGTCCTGGATTCCCTATGTTTCCAGTTCCTATCTGTACCAGTGTATAGCCTCTGGTCCAGCTGGATTTGTAAAGTAGAATTGGAATCATGGTAGTGGGAGGGGAAGGGGGACATTTAAGCACTAGAGGAAAGTTATATGTTTCATCATTGCTACTGACTGGCTTGTCTCCTCCCTGAGACCCTTCTGTAAGGGGATGTCCAGTTGCCTACAGATGGGCTTTGGGTTCTCACCCAGCACTCCCCCTCATTCAGAATATGATTTTTTTGTTCTTTGATGCCTGATAGCTGAGCCCCTCAAAACCTCGTGATCACACAGGCTGGTGTGCTTCTTTCATGTAGGTTGTGTTGCTTCTGAGCTAGATGGCTGCTTGTTTATCTTCAAGCCTTTAAGACACCCAGACACTGTATCTTTTTTGTTAAGCAGGCACCATCAGCTTTCTTCCCCACATTTACTTATGCACCCACTTGTCTTCAGCAATCATGTCACGAAGGTATCATCTTTATATGCATGTGAAATTTGGATAATGAATAAGGAAGACCATAGAAGAATTTATACATTTGAATTATGGTGTTGGTGAAGAATGTTGAAAGTGCTGTGGACTGCCAGAAGTATAGCCAGAAGGTTGCTTAGAACTAAATATGCCAAAACTTGGTTCCATGTACTTTGGACATGTTATCTGAAGAGAATAGTCAATCATAGGGGCCAGTGGGAAAAAAAAGAGGAAGATAGGCAATGAGATGGGCTGACACATTGGCTTCACCAGTGGGTTCAAACACAGCAGCAATTGTGAGATGGCACCGGACCAGACGGTATTTCGTTCTGTTGTACATGGCTGCTAAGGGCAGCAGTTTGAAACCACCAGCCTGCTCTGTGAGAGAAAGATGACACTTTCTACTCCCAGAAAGATTTTCATTCTTGGAAACCCAGAAGGGGCAGTTCTCCTCGGATCTCTATGAGACTATGGGAATCTATCCATGACACCTGATAATGAGACTAAGGCAACTGCATGATGGAGAGAAATTGTCACCGCAGACAGGTTTAAACATGTTGTGCTTATAAATCAGTGCACATATCCACAGTAAACCTCGTAACAATACTTTCTGACTCACGGTCATCGTGCAGAAATACTCTGTCAAGCTTACCTCTGTTTGCAAGTGCATTTGTGAACTCTGCTTGGTGTGTGTCTGTGCATCTACCCACTCACAGGTTGTTATTACTGTTACTGCAGGATTCCAAATGTGATTGCTTTTACCTTTGTTGCCTTTAACTTGTGTGCTCTCTCAGTGTCTCCATGGCCTCGATCATTTCATGCTGCGCTCTCCTGTGGGGTACATTGCTGTTCCTTTCCAAGTTTATACAGTACATGTCTACCCTCTAGTTAGTGATTCACCTGGCTCCGGCTTCCACCAGTGCTAACCTTCAAAGAACGACTCTTTCTGTGTGCAAGCCTCTTTTTGGATTTGTTTTGTTTTGTTTTTTGGACATCACTGCCCTCTGGTGGTGGGAGTAGGAGGCCCAGCCTTTGCTCCTGTGGAGCTGGAATTGAACCTCCATCCCAGTGGGCCGCAGGCCCGCGCACAACCACTACGCCATGGGGCTCAGCTCTGGATTTTTTAATAATAGTGATTTCATACAGTATTTAGAACTAATCTCACCCAGCATATGATCCTCTGGGTTTGCCCATGTGATGAGGAGTTTTGCAGATTCATTTTTATTTTTTAGCATTGTACAATATTTCATTGTGCATATGGATCATATTTGAGGCGCATTTAGGCCTTTGCCATCTTTTTGTTATCATGAATAATGCTGCAATGAACGTGGGTGTGCATATTCATGACACAACTCTTATTGCTCTAGGATATGACCTAGTTGATCTTGCTAAATATTGTGATATTTCTATTTTTAACTTTTTATTTATTTTTTTTGAGGGGGGGGCATCACTGTCTCTGGTGATCGTGGGCACTACCCAGTACTGGTCCTGAGAGCCCCTGCTGAATTTGAACTGCCAAGCCCGAGGGCCGCCGTCCTGCACTCAAGCACTTATGCCACCGGGACTCAGTCCCCTCTTTTTACTTATTTTTTATTTTTTTTGTTTTGTTTTTGGGGCATCACTGCCCTCTGGTGTTGGGAGTAGGAGGCCCAGCCTTGCTGCTGGATTTGAACCTCCAACCCAGTGGACCGCAGTCCCGCGCACAACCACTATGCCACCGGGGCTCAGCCCTTTAACTCTTTTTAAAGGAGCAACATACTGTTTCTCACAAGGGTTGCACTGTTCTGTAGTCCCACCAACAGAATGTAAGTGTTCCAATCTTTCGACACCATCGCCACCACTTGTTTTCTGTTTTCTTTGACCTTTGCGGTTAATGCCGAGGTGTGAAGCTATCTCACTCTTGTTGTGATTTGGATCTCTCAAGCTGGTAATAATCACGAGCATCTCCTCTCGTGTACCCACTCCATTTTTGCACAGAGAAGTCTAGCATTGCTTTATTGTGACTTCTATTTAGAAATGTAATGGTTTAAGCCAAAATATAATTGAGAATATGCAAAATCTAGATGGACTATTTTTTCTTTGGTAAAACAGTTTTATTGGCACTTCATCCATATAGAATGCAATTTGATAGTTTAATCATATTAAGAGAGTTCTGCAATCATCACCACCATCAATTTTAGAACATTTCTTCTTCCTGTAACTAGCGTAATTTTTTTTAAATTGTGGCACAAATATACATTCTCCAATTCAACACTCTTTACGTGTATAATTCAGGGTCATTGATTACACACTTCACGTTGTGCAATCATTATTGATATCCATTTCCAGATTATTCCACCATCTTTAACATAAACTCAATACCCCCTAAGTAAAGACTTTTCCTCCTTCATCTTTGGTAACCATCGGCCAACTTTGGTTTTTGTTTGGGTATTCTTTAGTAGTTTTCTTGACATAAAATTCATACATTATACACTTCCAAAGGCAAATCATTTTAAAAAATTGTACGTACATCATCACAATCCGTTCTAAAGCTTCCTCTCCCCTCCCGCATTCATTGCTTGCTCTGCTACTCCCTCTCCCCCCAAACCATTGCATCAATTTTTGTCTCTATGAATCCACTTCTTCTGTGCTTCATAAATTGGAAAACTTAAGAGAGACAATGAAAAATAAAACAGTAAGAAGAAAATAATAAGAATAATATAAAGATAAAAGTAATGATTAAAAAAGAAAACCCACTAACACAATTTAAAGAGCCAGAGAAGAAATTTCCATCCTGGAACAAGCAAGAAACATTTAAGCATAGAGCCAATTCAGGTTGGGTCAAGAGGGAGATCAACTGACTCAGTATACTTTGGTTCAATCCACCATAGTAACGTCTGCAGTCATCTCTATCTAAGAGTAAAGCTGTTGGAGACCTTTGTCTGTGGCCAGAGGGAATCTGCCAGACACTTAATCTGACTAGATACTCCGCAGATGGATTTTGGACTCTCACTGCCCTTAATAGCCATAGCCGTTTACAATTTTGGGTATTCACAATTGAAGCTCTGATTCTTTTCTCTTCATCACATTTGAATTTTGTTATTGCCATTTTTGGATCACACAGGCAAAGATGGATTATTTCTGAGGGGGTGGGGAATAGGATTAGATTTTATACTTAAAAATCCCCTTACTGTTCGGTGGATTATTTTAGACACAGATTTGATCAGTCCCCTTCCTCTCCCTTTGTCTCCTACCATGAAAACAGTACCTAAGATGTAAGAATCCCTCATGAACGCCACAGAAACCACTATGTCTTTGAAGCGGATCATAAAGATACTTCCAGGCAGCCTGGATTCTGCGGCTGGTGCAGACCTCCATGGCCATAAATGACAAAAATAAACTACAGATGGATGTTTTATTTCTGAGGACAGGAGGCGGGGGGGGGGGGGGGGGGGGAGCTTAGCCGTCATGTCACCGGAGCATTTTTCAAGTTTATCGCCAAGAAAAGAGGAGAGGAGAGTGCTGGTCAGTGGCCTCCGGGAAATCCTTGCACCTGTGCAGTATATCCCTCATGCCACGTGCTGGAGAGCTCCTGTGAAATGGAAATGCCCCGTTGGAAAGTTTTTTTTTTTCTCCTTTTTCTGGAATGGTACATTTTCATTTTGCTTCTCTGCTCATGTGCAGACCTGTCCAAAGTCAAAGCTTGTCTGCTACGTGTGGTCCCAGTATTCATGAAAGCAGCCTTAGAAAGCCTATTTCCAGTCGAGTCTGATGGTGAAGGATGATGGAGCACGATGTAAGATGTGGAACAAATGATCTATAATTTATCGAGGGTTCATGAGGGAAGGTGGGCAGAGAAGAGGGGGTAAGAAATGGGGAACTGATATTAGGGGCCCAAGTGGGAAGAGAATGCTTTGAAAATGATGATGGCGGCATATGTGCAAATGTGCTTGACACACTGGAGGAATGTATGGATTGTGATAAGGGATATTAGAGCTCCCAATCAAAGTACTTAAAAAATAAAGCATCTTTCCTTTCCTTTCTTCTTTCCTCCTTCTTTCTCTGCTTTTCT
>PVJH01007031.1:0-56022 GCA_004026705.1 Nesogale talazaci | reverse complement strand
GCTGTTTTGTGGGTCAGCTCAGAGCCCAGCCTCCCTCACCAGCCACAACGTGTCCACAAGCCATCTGTGCACTTCCTTCAAGTTCCCCCAGGGCTGTCTTGAGAGGCCAGAAGCATCCAGGGGAACTTTCTCTATTCTCTTTAAAATCATCCACACGTACACAGAGAACCAACTGGAGCTAGAGGCTGAATAGGTCCAAATTTGAAAGTACTTTGGCTGTAGTCATCTGTAAGTTTGGCCTTCTCCATTGTATGTACCCCACATGCATAGAAATTGATGAGGATAGGATGGGGAAAGAGATGCTGTATCTGTCAGTTAGATTCCCAAACCTCTGGTTGATGGAGAGATGCTAATATTGATGACTTCCTTAGCCCTGCGGCATGCCCAAGGATATGTTATTAGACCATTCAAGAGGAAAGCTGCAATTCTCATATGGCTTAAGAGATTTCACTCGGGGCTTACTTTGGCCATTGAGGAGTCCTGGTTCTAGTGGTAGTGTATGAGCGGCTAGCGGTAAGGTCGGCAGTTTGAAACCATCTGCCACTCCACAGGAGAAAGATGAAGCTCTCTACTCCTGTAAGCAACTCCCTCTCAGAGAGCCACAGGATCTCCCGGTCTGCCCTGGCTTGTGAGGTCATGGTGGGTTGGAATCAACTCAATGGCAGTGAGTGATGACTGTTAAGAAAAGTACCTTAATTTTTAATTTTTTTTTTTTTGGTTTCAAAATTATATGGTAGTAAAGACACAGGATGAATGGAATGGAACCAAACTGGCCCCACCTTCCTCCTGATACCCAAACCAATCTTACTTATCTAAGAACAACAACCCCAAAGCCTCACTGCCATCGAGTTGATTCTGACGCACAGCAATCCTGTAGGATAGGGGAGAACTGCCTCAGTGGGCTTCGACTCATCATGGGACTAGAAAGACTCCTTTTTTTTTTTTTTTGAAAGTCATTTTATTTGGGGCTCATACAACTCATATCACACTCCCTGCAAACATCCATTATGTCAAGCATATTTATACATTTGCTGCCCTCATCATTCACCAAACATTTGCTTTCTACTTGAGCCCTTGATATCAGCTCCTCAATTTCCCCCCTCCCCTCTCATGAACCCTTCTTAATTTATAAATTATTATTATTTTGTCATGTCCTACACAGTCCGATGTCTCCCTTCACCCACTTTTTTTGTTGTCCATCCCCCAGGGAGGGGCTTATATGTAAATCCTTGTAATCAATCCCACAGAAAGCCTCACTTTTCTTCTGTGGTGTAGCTGGTAGTTTCGAACTGGACCTTCTGATTCATCGTTTGTGTTTTTTTTTTTCTCTTTCCTCCTTTTTCTTTTCTTTCTTTCTTTATTTTTTTTGGCATCACTGCCCTCAGGTGGTGGGAGTAGGAGGCCCAGCCTTTGCTCCTGGGAGCTGGAATTGAACCTCCATCCCAGTGGGCCGCAGACCCGCGCACAACCACTACGCCACCGGGGCTCAGCCCTTTCCTCCTTTTTCTAAACTGATAAAATTTAAATGGTAGCAACTAATTTAGATGCAGCTCATCTTGAATTTGTCACCTGCAGATGAAACTTGGTATCTGTGTGTACCTACTCTGTGTGTGTGTTTTCTTCTTGCTAAGTGACATTTTTTTTTAATCACTGCTGCTAAAATTTTTTTGCCTAAGATTTATCTGTTTAAATCAGGCTCCAGGTAAGAGGATAGAATCCATTTGCATCTTCTACTCATTGCTGTGAAATTGGTTTCAACCCAGAGGGACTCTGTAGGCCAGGGTAAAACTGCCTCTGGTTTTCCAAGACTGTAACTCTGTATGGGGCTTGACTGCCTCATCTTTCTTCCTCAGAAGAGGTGATGGTTTCGAACTGCTGATCATGCTAACCACCTTTTCATCTAGTTATCCGTAATTACAGTAAATTGCATTATGAAGTGTCCCACTTGATGGATTATAGCATGAAAAGAAGGAACCATTAGGGAAATCTGTGGAATGAAACTTATTTTTCTTTCCAGTGAGTTCAAGAAAACACGTTCAAGTCAGTAGGCACCTTTTCTAGGTAGCTTTAGAATGTGCTCCCAGCCACTAGGTATTTCTGAGGAGCCCTGGGGGCACTTGGCTGTTTGCTGAAAGGTGGGCATGTTGCACCTGCCAGCTGCTCCACAGAGGACAGATGGGGCAGTCTGCTTCTGTAAAGGCACGGTCTTGGAAGCCCTGTGCGGTAAGTCTACACTATTAGTCGGAGTCTACTCCGCAGCAATGGATATTGATCTAGTTTTATGAATATTAAGGGGGGGGGAGGTAAAAAAAAATCCAACATTTTCCTCTACAAAGGAAACTATCTGATGTATTAGTTAGACAAGGGAGCCCTGATGGTATAGTGGTGACGAGTTAGGCTACTAACCACACGGTCAGCAGTTCAAAACTGACCGCTGCTCCTCAGGTGAAATAGAGAGTTTTCTACTCCTGTAGAGTGACAGTCGCAGAAACCCACAGTCACTGGGTCACTGTGAGTCGGCGTTGACTTGATGGCAGTGAGGATGGTGTGGGGGTTTCTTAAGACGAACTTAAACAGCTGCCGACCAAAAGGAATTAATGGTTTCAAGATCCTGTCACACCAATTTGGAGCCGTTTGGGAGAATGAAATCACTGCTCAAAGAGCAACGTAGATGAGGAGTTTGGATTTCATTGGCATTTCTAAACACTGCTACAAATTTGTATCTCCTTGGGATTATGACCTTAATAAAAAAAATAATAGCACTTTTTTTATTTGGAGGGGGGATTCTTGTATAATTTCCTTTCATAGCAGTTTTTGGTTCCAGAACTTCCAGAAAGGAACGAGATTACTTTCCTGAGGCATAGTACCCCTGGCGGTTCACATGTGCAGTACAGAAGTAACACACAGGCCTCCATTACCCCAATCTCTGCAGTTTCATTTGAATTGACTGTTTTATGCATTCCCTTCATTTTTTATCTCGGTTAGACATTTTACCGCAGTGGTTCTGAGACAGCGCAGGAGAGCGGTTTATAGCATTCTCTTAGGAGCAGGCTGAGAGGGCTTGAGGCCTAGCTCTGCCCTGTGGTAACTAGCTCGTGTGCTAATGGAGTCCTTTGTCACTCAGTTTCCTCAGCTGTAAAATGGACATAATCATGGTTACTCATTAAAGAGTGAAGAAGTTCTCCTGGTGGCAGTAATACCAAACTCATTGGCATCAAGTAGGCTCTGACTCAGAGTAACTCTGGACCAGAGCAGAACTGCCCCTCTGAGCTTCCCAGACTGTAAAGCTTTGCAGAAGCAGAAAGTCTCCTCTTTCTCTCTTAGCCCAGCTGGTGGTTTCAAACTGCCAGTCTTGCAGTTAGCAACCCGGTGAGTAAGCCACTACAGCATCGGTGCTCTTTTGCGGTAATAGGCCCGCCCCACTTAAAGTCTCGTTAAGTCCAGGTCCCTGATGGCACAGTGGGTAAAGCATCCTACTTTTAGCCAAAAGACCAATGGTTTGAACTCCCCTCCCGCTCTGTAGGAGAAAATGTGACATCCTGCTTCCATAAAGACTAGTGGCTGGAGTCAAATAAATTCACAAGGAAGAAGCACACCAGCCTGTGTGCTCCAATGATGACAATAACAAAATTAAATATGATGAAGGGAGAATTATCAGGGCTAGAATTATGAACACCCAATTGGTAGAAGGCTATGGAGGACTATGAAAGCCCAAAACTCATCTGCAGAGTAACTAGTTAGATTAAGCTGCTGACAGGCCCCCACTTAGTCACAGGCAAGGATTTCAAACAGGCTTACTATTAGACGTTGTAATCCTGATTCTACTGCATCGAACTCGCTACTTGGTCTGCTGACCTCCCTCTTGACCCAACCTAAATTTGTTCTAAGTCAATGGTTCTCAACCTGTGGGTCCTGACCCCTTTGGGAGTCAAACGACCCTTTCACAGGGGTCACCTAAGACCAACAGAAAACACATATTTCCCATGGTCTTAGGAACCAGACACCGCCCCTCTCTCCTTCTTCAGATGGGTCCACCCACATGCAGACACACCCACATAGAAGTACCCACCCTGAAGACTGTCACCCATGCCAAACTATGCTTCAAGACAAAATTTCATTTATTTGTCATTAGGAAGAAATATTTCACAATACCTAATTACATATTATTTTTGTGATTCATCACTATGCTTCAAATTATGTTCAACTTGTAACAGTGAAAATACATCCTGCACATCAGTTATTTATGATTCTTCACAGTAGCAAAATCACAGTTATGAAGTAGCAACGAAAATAATTTTATGGGTAGGGTTTACCACAACATGAAGAACTGTATTAAAGGGTCATGGCATTAGAAGGTTGAGAACCACTGTTCTGGGTGCATGTATCTCTTGCATGTTCTATGACAAAAAATTTCTTCCCTGAATTTTTAAATATTGAAGGTGGTCTTTTTTTTTTACTCATTATTTGAAATTTTATCTCTGGATTATTATTATTGTATCTTTGCCACTGCATTTTGATTTTGTTTTTTGTTTCTGTTAGATTTCCCAGTTTGTGACGCACAGAAGGTATAGATGCATGGAGATAACAACTGATGCTACAGCTTATAGGGATGTAAGGGCGGGTGTGTGTATGGAAGATAGGGAGGGAGAGGGAATTTCAGGAGTAAACAATGAAGGTGGGGGGGAGGGAACACTAAGACTGATGGTGATCACACAATTCATTTCAAAGGTGATTCATGGCGGGGGTGGGGAGGCATTCTAAAATTGATTGTAGCAATGAGTGTGCAGTTCTTCTTGATATGATTGAATGATTAAACTATTGAATTGTATGATATGTGGATTAAATAAAAATGTTTAAAAAAAAGGTTAGCCTCAGAAAGCCCCAGGGGCAGTTCTGCCCTGTCCTTACGGGTCACCGTGAGTCCAGAATCAGCTGCATGGCAGATAGTGAGACTGAGCTCCATCTGCTAAGTGGATCACACTGGATTTTCCCTGTGGTACCTGCTTGCTGCACTCAACATAGTACTTTCACGGTTCATCCACGCTGTGACAGGACTTTATGGCGGAACCAAATTCCATTGTATATCACCTTTTCTTCATCTACTTAGCAGTGGATATGTATCAAGGTTGTTTCTACCATTTGCCTTATGAATGATGGGGCTATAAACATTGATGCATTAAAAAAAAAAGATTAATAGCCTTGGGGAACCCATGAGGGCAGTTCTGTTTTATAAGGCTGCTGTGAGTGAGGTGATGAGATGATTGAGTTAATAAAAGTAAATCCCATTGACTTTTACTGGGCCCATAGTGAGCACTTTGTAAATATTTATTTTTATTTATTAGTTTCCCAAGACCTTACCCAGAAACCTTTGATTCAAATTTATTTTCCAGTATGTTCCATACAGCACATATTTACCAAGAACAAGAATACTTTCAAATTAGGCACATTAAAAGAGTCTGGTGGTATTTATGTGCTTCCCTTATCTTTCTATGTAAAGCCATTACCAACTGCCAGCAAATCAGTTCTGACCCCTGGCAGTCCCTTGCGTTTCAGATCAAAACTGCATACCGTGGGATTTTCTTTTCCATGCCTGTGATCTTTTGGAAGCAGATCACCAGACCTTTCTTCTGAGCCACTTCTAGGTGGATTTGAACTGCCAATCTTTCAGTTAGTAGATGAGGACTTAGTCATCTGCACCACTAGAGGCTCCTTTATTTCTACGTAATCATATATCTGCAAGCATTTGGGTTATTGAGCAGTGGGGTAGGGTGGGGGGGATTCAGCTAGTTAGAATTTGAATGACTACAAAGAAAGTAGCTTTCCCCATCTTGTATAGGGGTTAAGATTTTAAAGAAAGGAGTTCTGTTTCCTCCAGTGCAATCTCTAATTCACACCCTGGGATGCTCAATAGACAGTCTGACTTCTAAGAGAGAGGGTTGCCTCAAGGTACTTTGCAGAGCCCCTCAGGGGGGCGGCTCCCTTCAACTGGGTAGGGCAAGCTCCTTGATGCGAGGCACAAGAATGAGTGTTCAGAAGTGGCAGACACTCGCAGCTGCTCCATTCCTCCCAGCTGGGAATCAAGGTACAGGGGGCAGATGACCTGACAGTGCAGCAAGTGTCAATTGATCTCTGCAATCTTTGATCTGCAAGTACAGTCATTTGATCCTTCCTTTTGGATGAGTCCAGACCAGTGTTCCCGTACGCAGGACAGTAATGAGAAACGAGTGGATGTGAACTGAGAAAAACATGAGCAAGTATCTTGGCTACAGCTTCATTATTTCAGTTTAAAAACATCTATATTCCACCCTCGCCCACATCCCACCCTCCGTCCAATTGGAAGACATATAGTTTGTTTTATTCCTACTGTCATCAAATAATTCTGGTCAAGAAGTGCAATTTTCTAAGTGGGCCAAGTTCATTTCCATCAATAAGTGTTTGCACATAGTGCACCAGGCATTGAACCAGACCCTGGGCTGCCCCAGAGCCCCGGAGGAATTTGTAATTCACAGAGGAAAGAAACATGCACCGGATCTTTTCACAACAGTAGGGGAAATTTAGGATGGAGCTGGTAATTCGGATGTTCACGCCAGTCAAAGACACCCTGCAGGGAAGGCACTGCTCTCTCAGTCTCACAGGGAGGGAGCGTCCGAGTTGATGTCCGACCACGAAGCGTCTCTCTCTCTCTCTCTCTCTCTCTCTCTCTCTCTCTCTCTCTCTCTGATGCTGGAAGCCATGCTACTGTTATTTTGAATACGAAAAGATTCACCCATATGGGGCACAGGTTTCAGCCGAGCTTCCAGATAAAGACTAATGGGAAGGAAGGTGCGGCCATCTACTTCCAACGATTCGCCCATCTAAACCTTAGGGAGCACAGTGAAACATTGCCCGACTCTCTGCCCTGGACGTGTCGTCCAGAGACGCAGTCTCTGGGGGAGAACCTCCCCTTTGGTGAAGAAGAGGGTCAGCAAAGAGCCACGAGGCCCTCATAGAAATGGACTTGGTACACTAACCCCTGACGATGGACTCCAGCGTACGATGGAGGACCAGGAGCCTTTTCTTCTGCGCTCCAGAGTCCCCAAGACTTGAGGCAGCTCTGTGCCAGCTAACAGTCGGACTTCAGCAAGCCCAAATTCCACCAACAACACTGAATGCCAGTTTTTCCAATTAGTCAAATGCACCGACATAGGGACATTTACTTAGCGCTAATCACATTACGGTCAACAGGCTGGCATTTACAAACAAACGAATATAATGGCTCCCTTTGGTTAGAGCGCTGG
Organism: Nesogale talazaci; assembly: GCA_004026705.1. Classification (NCBI taxonomy): domain Eukaryota; kingdom Metazoa; phylum Chordata; class Mammalia; order Afrosoricida; family Tenrecidae; genus Nesogale; species Nesogale talazaci. The sequence continues at coordinate 48,745 of PVJH01007031.1, read as the reverse complement.
GCGGACTAGGTCTTTTCCAATCACTTCAGACGTGTGTTGCATTGTCCTCCTCCAGATTATTGCCGCACATCTCCCAAGTCGTGTGGACCTAAAGCCCTCTCCACCAATTCATATCTTGGATGAGAGGTGCCATCAAGTCAGCTTGGACTCGAAGCAGTTCTATGTACAAAGGGAAGAAACACTGCCTGGGCCTGCGCCATCTTCACAATTGTGAGTGTGGCATTACTTGAGCCCCTGCTTGCAACCACTGTCAATACATCTCCTTGGATCTTCCTCTTTTCCCTGACCCACTTCTGTATCTATCAAGCATGATGGCCTTCCCCAGGGACTGCCCTCCTGGTAGCAGGTCCAAAGTGCATGAGAAGCCTAAGGAGTGTTCTGGCTGTCCTTTGTCCAAGACAGATTTGCCAGTCCATGGTCTATTCAGTAGCCTTCACTAGCCCTGTAATTCAAGTGTACGCATTCTTCTCTGCTCTTCCTTACTCCCGCTCTAGCTTTGACATGTGTCTGAGGCCATTGACAATATCACCCCGGATCAGGAGCACCTCGTCTTCAAAGCAGCACCTTTGCTTGTTAACACTTTGTAGAGAGCCTGCTTATAAAAGAAGCCGTGACACTCGTGAGTCAGATGCTCCACAGAAAAATCAACCATGTGAGATCGCAAGGGCAAAATTTGCCCCAAACTCAAGATTAGAGGGCAAGAAGAGGCAGGGAAACCTGACAAAGGTGAATAGGGGACCAGGGTAGAAATGGAAAAGGCAGTGGTGCATTTTGGAGATCGCAGCCAATGTCACAGAATGATGTGTGTGTGCGTTGTTGATTGGAAAACTAATTTGCTTTGTAAACTTTCACCCAGAGCACAATAAAATGCCCAAGAAAAAAAGAAAAGAAAAAACTTGTCTAGTGAGAAGGAGTAGCTTTAGCTAGCACCACTCATGGAAAAACAATTCAAAGAACATTCTTATTAATAATGGCTCAGCAGTGTCCTGTGTTGCTCATGAGGATTTTGCACAGATTGTCTTTTTTAAAAAATGGAAATGAGACATTAACAAGTGTGTTTCCTTCTGAACAGACTAGATTTTAAAATGAAGCAACCGGCAATTCCTTTCGTTTCTAGAACAATGTTAGAGAAGTTCTCCCAGGAATACCCAGCAAGCACTGAGTTGAAAAGCATTTGCACAGGCATTTTTCTACCACCCAAAGCCATGTATTTGTATTTTCATCTTTGGGGGCAGATGATTAGAACTAATTGTTACTGTTATCTCTCGTTCCTGTGTGGAGACGGACAATTAGAACAAATGGTTATTTTCCTTCCTTTCCCTTTGTCTATCCAATCAGTAGGTCCAATGGATTCTCTTTCTGAATATGTTTCACCTCTATTCCCTCTCTCCGTTACCACTGTCATTTTCCTAGTTCAGGGCACAGCAACTTGGCAAAAGCTAGATTAACAGCCTCTGAAGTGATTCTTCACTTGACAAAATGATTTTTCACTCTCAGACACAAAACAATAAAAACAACAAAAGTAACAAGATGCTAATGCTGACTTGTTGTGACTTGCCCTTGGGCCTCTCTAGACCCAGGAATGCCATGAGTGACACACCCGTAATGCAGACGAAAGAAGGACACCAACAAAAATCCCGTTGCCTGTGGGTCAGTTCTTAGTGTGAGCGGCCCTATAGGACAGAAGAGACCGACCTTGATAGGGTTTCCCAGGCTTTAATCTCTATGAAAGCAGATTGTCCTGGCTCTCTCCCATGGCATGGCTGATGGATTTGAACTCTTACCCTTCTGTGAGCAGCTGAATGAATGCTTTAGCCATGGCACCACGAGAGGACTCCTCTCATGCATATTGCAGACCAAGCACGATGCCAAACACTTGGCACGCTTCAGTCGGTCTCCTGAGAACAGCTCTACGCTCCACAAGGGACCTGAGCACCCTCCCCTCTGGAGTGGTGGTTCACTCGGCCACCAAAACCTACAACCCAAGTCAATGCCATTGAGCCGATGCTGGCGCATACAGACCCCATAGCACAGGGTAAACCTGACTCTATGAATGTCCAACATTCACTCTTTGCAGGAATAGAAACGCCCCATGGAGAGCCTGGTGGTTTCAAACCCTCCACCTTGCGGATCACAGCCCGAGGTGTAAGCACCACCATGCCACCAGGGCCACTAGCACACTCCATTTTCCCTCACAGACTTCCTCATGCTGTTACCATACTAAGTAGTAGAATGTTGTTGCCAGGTGCTGTGGAATTGGTTCCGACTCATTGCCACCCTGTGCAAAGCCTAATGGACCCCTGCTTGTTCCCACACCATCCTAACAGTCATTAAGTTCGAGGCCACTGTGGGAGTCATTGTGTGTGTCCATCTCTTTTAACGGTATTATTCATCCTGTTCATTGACACCCAGCTTTACCAAGCATGATGCCCTTTCCCAGGGACTAGGGTCTCCTGTCCACATGTCCACAGCACACGAGACACTGTCTCATCATTCTCCTTTGCCTTCTTGGACTTCTTCTATGACACATCTGCTCTCCTGGGAGTTCATAGCACTTAAAATGTGCTTCATCATGACCATAATACAAATCCATCAATTCTTCTGTGGTCTTGTCTTTTAAAAAATTATTCTACTGGCTTTTATTTTTACTTTTCATTATTTTATTATTATCATTTTTATCAGGAGCTTTTACAGGTATTAGAACAATCCATGATTCAGTTAGATCAAGTATAATTTTACAATAGCTACCACCATCAGTTTAAAAACATTTTCTTTCTGATTGAACTCTTTAATATCAGCTTTCCTGTATCTCTTCCCTCTCCCTATTCCCCAAGAACCCTTATAATTATATTACATGTTATTATTATTTTGCCATGGTCTTACACCATCCAGGGTATTCTCTCACCAGCAATTCTGTTGTTCATTTCCTCCAGGGGGGTTATGCAGACATCATTGCTATCAGTTTCTCTTCCCGCCCCATGCCCCCAAGCCTCCAGCCTCTTCTCATACCCTCAGGGAATCATTATTCCCATTATTGTTTCTGAAGAGTTATATAACTTGGGTTTCATGCATTGAATGCTCATAATTATGAACATACCCAGGTCTAACAAGATTAATGAGGTAAAGGAGACCATAGTAATAAGGGGAGAAAATATTAAAGAACTAGAAGATAGGGCTGAGCCCTGGTGGCGTAGTGGTTGTGCGCGGAACTGCGGCCCACTGGGACGGAGGTTCAATTCCAGCAGTGGGGCTGGGCCTCCTACTCCCACCACCGGAGAGCAGTGATGCCAAAAAAAAAAAAAAGAACTAGAAGATAGTTATGTGTTTCTTCAGTGCTATATCACACCCTAGATTTACCATCCCTTCGATGAAGCCTTTCTGAGGGGGACTGCCAAACTATCTTACAGGTGGGTTTTGGGTCTCTACTTTGTCCATGCTCCTTCCTGTCAATTTGATTGCTTCTTTTTGAACTTCTGATACCCATCTTAGTCAACAAATCATGGTCACACAAACTGGTGTGCTTCTTTGATGTAGTTTTGTTGCTTCCCTGCTAGATGGCCACTTATTTAACAACAAACCTTTAAGACCCCAGATGCTATATCTTTTAATAAGCAGACACCATCAACTTTCTTCACCACATTTGCTTATGCACCCCTTTTGTCTTCAGTGATCGTGTCAGGAAGGTGAGTATCATACAATGTGTGGTCTTACTGTTTTATTGTTCAACGTTTACATGCATAAGAACAGTTGAAAACACCTTGGCTTAGTCTTCAAGGCACATCTTATTCTTCATAGTGATTTGTGCTTCAATACTTTAAAGATGCCTTCTGCAGCAAATTTGCCCAATTTCTTGATTCCTGCTTCCATAAGCATCAGTTGTGGGTCTAAGCAAAGTGAAATTTTCAACTACTTCCATCTTTGCTCTTTTTATGATGATGCTGTCTGTTGGTTCCATTATGAGGATTTTTGCTTTCTTCGCATTGATTTGTAATCCATACTGAAGGTGTAATCTGTGATTCTCATTAGCAAGTGCTTCAGGTCTTCCTTGCGTTCAGCAGCCAAGGTGTGTCATCTGTATGTGCCATGCCTTCCTCAATGTTGGTGCCACATTCTTCCTCAGATAGTACAGATTCTCAGATTATTTGCTTAGCATGCAGCTTGAATACATATGATGAAAGAATGGAACCCTTTCCATTTTTAACCCGTACAGTATTCTCTTGTTTTGTTCATATGACTGTCTCTTGATCCATGTACAGGTACAGATAGTACAACCTTATGAATAGCAAGTAGCAAAATAAAATCATAGGTGATCATACTAATAAATAATCCATAGATATAATAAACAATCAATAAATATTATATGAAAATGATATTAAGACATGAAGACTCCTGTGTGGTATTAAAACTGATTGCATCATCCAGCACAATGCTAGTTACATATGCATTGAAGGCGCTATTTGCATGAATGCATTCAGGAACCACTGAATAGAGGACAAGAAGATGAAATGTTGTATTAGTTCATTTACCTCACATTATTATAGAATGGTGAATGTTAAAGTAAAATAGTTCTCTGATTAGCTGAAATGAAATCATTTAAGGGTAAAACATGTTTTAAAATTCTAAAACATATTCCAGTCATATGAGAATTCTAGTTTAATTTTATAGTGATGACAAATACAAAGGGGAAAGTGCAATTAAGAGCTAATAGAGAGGAGACCTAGATAAGGTTCCTTCTACAGGGCACCTGTGGGTGCCAGGCAGGATCCACAGGGATAGACTCATCCAGTTTACTAATAAACGTGGCTTGCATTGCTCAAGCCAAGCTGGGGCAAGCATGTGAAGAGGCTTTCAACATACTGAGGCAGCATTCAACTAGCAATCTTCAGTACTCCCCAGACGACAAAAACTACCTGGCTTTCTTCAACTACTGTGCTCATGTCATAGGAAACTCCAGCTACTATCAAGTGTTGCCAGCAGAGAACATGCCCATACCTGCTTTTCATAACCATATTGCAGACTACTATGTTGAATTAGCTATGCATCATCCATCCATCCATCCATCACTGCCCAGCTAGGGCAACTTGCTGTTCTCCAACAAATGAGCTAAAAGGAGATAAGAAGTTTCAACTATTTGAATACTTCAGGAATCCCTATGTAATTTCATGGTGGCTTGTAATCAGTGGGTAGATAAAAGCAAAGACATATTTCAGTTTGTATTTAAAAAATTAAGAAAGTCTTACACAATTTTGTGGGAAGAGGGAGAGGGAGAAAGAAAGACATCTAGAACCAGAAGATCATGAGTTACCAACAAATGGCCAGAATACTGAGGAATTATGGCAGACACCCCTGAAAGTGAACCGAATTTCCCCTTAAACACCCCCACAATAGATTAAAGGAACTGAATTACTCCCTGGAACTTAAAGCTGACCCCTGTAGGGTGAGAAGAAGCAGATAGCTTCTATTCCAAGTTTGTGGATTGGGAAGTCATTGGACTTTGGTTCAAATATCCTGCTTGGATGGTGCCCAATAATTTGCTTTATGAGACTATCATAGATTTGATATTTTCATAATACCTTTACTTTTGTATAGCACATCTTAATCCAGCTGTCATAATTCTGCCTTATTGAAAGTTTTGCCCTATGTCTAGCCTTCATTGTTTTTGTATATGATGTCCAGTTATTTAAGTTTTTTAATCTGTGCAAGTCCATAATCCAAGTATTTTAATTTAAGAAGCTATCATATATATATATATATCTACTTTTCTCAGTAGTATTTTAAATACTATACAATCGACTAAATTCATGATGATATTATTAGTAACATTGTCTTATGCCCCCTGGGAATTATGTATAAGATAGAATGACAGCACTGTCTCTAAAGTCCACCAGGGACAGATATGTTGTTGTTGGGTGCTGTCAAGTTGTTCTGACCCAGAATGACCCTGTGCACAGCGGAATGTAACACTGTAGAATGTCACAACTCTTCTGATGCTTAAGCCCATTGGTGCAGCCACCGTGTCAGTCCAACTTGTTAAGGGCCCTCCTTTTTCCTTTTTGTGGCCCCTCTACCAAACACGATGTCCTCCTCCAGGGATTGGTCTCTCCTGATGACATGTCCAAAATCCACGAGAGGAAGTCTTACCACCCTCGCCTCTGTGAGGAGCATTCAGCTGTACTTCTTACAAGACAGCTGTATTTATTCTGTTGGCAGTCCATGGTACTTTCCGTATTCTTCACCTGCTCCATAATTCAAGGATTGCAAATAAAAAAGTCCAAGACTGGAGGAGGGAATTGTCTTAGATCTTAAATTCTGAGCACTCAGTTTACTGAAGGCTGGCGTCCTTATAGAAGCTAAAAATTTATTTTTAGAGTCTCTATGTGGATTAAATTTATGATGAATGCCTTCTGATCATTGACCAGGGGTATGAATAGCTTTGCTACCAGACAGAGTGCATTAGAAAGTGGATTCAGATAGATGTTGAAAACAAAAAAAAGGCACCCCAAATCATTGTCATTGAATTGATTCTTTTCTTTTTTTAATAAATCATTTTTTGGGGGATCATACAAATCCCATCACGATCCATACATACATCAATTGTATGCAGGCCACATTTGCACACTTGTTGCCATCATCACTCTCAAAACATCCTTCCTCCACCTAGGCCCCCAGTACCTGATCCCCATATTTCCCTCCCTCCCCATGAACCTTTAATAATTTATAAATTGTTATTACCTTTTCATATTGTACACTGTCCAATGTGTCCCTTCACCCACTGCCCTGTTGTCTGTACTCCAGAGAGGAGGTTATATCTAGATGCCTGAAATTGGTTCCCCTTTATACTCCACCATCCTTCCACCCTCCCCATATCACTGTTCCTACCACTAGTCTTGAGAGATCATCTATCCTAAATTCCTGATGTTTCTGACTCCAGTGTACATCCCCTGGTGTAGCTGGATTTGTCTGATAGAATTGAGATCATGATAGTGGGTTGGAGAATTAGAGGAAAGTTGCATATTTCATTGTTACTACACCGTACCTTTATAAAAACCCTATAAGCCTCAGTACAAATACCTTTATGGATTACATAGACTGTCGTGCTTTACAAGGGGTTAAAATTAAACCCCTTTTCCGTTTTTCCTTTTGACTCACTTCTAATTTTTATTTTCTGCTTTCTTGGGGTTGGGATTTTTTTGTGTCTTTGTTTTGCTGCTGATGTTGGGGATTTCCTTTGTATGATTTTTAAACATGGAATTCATGATAGTTAAAACTGTAGTGATAGTACCTATATTAATAGTTTCTTAGGGTTATGACACTGGCAGTTGGGGGAACTGGGAAGCCAATAATAAGTACAAGAATCAAGAAAATGTTCTAAACCTTCTGCAAAAGTCCTTAATATATTTAAACCATGGAATCTTATGGTATGTGAATTATATGTCAGTAAGACTGTTAACATTTAAAGTGAAAAGGACCTCCAAAATATTTAAAAACAAAACCAGAAGCAGTCAGGGAAATTTTCCATGAGCTTTTTAACTGGTCGTTCTTGTTAGAAACAAGTATTCTACGTGCTACTTGTTCAGTAATTCCTACTAGACTACCATTTTATTAATAGCCTGGGTGTTGTTGTTGTTGTTGTGTACCATCAAGTCAGTTCTGAGGAAACTCAACTCTTTGCCCCCAACTTTGAATTACTCCTGACTTTCACATCCATAGATAGTCACACTCTCATGTAGCCCTGAAAATGCAAGCTGTCAAAGAGGTCTCTTAAATGCCCAAATTTGCTTTTCTAGAATGCCAACTCTTAGTGAACGGGATTTGTGTCTGCCTGCTTGTTAGTTGTTAGCATGGGCCTGGGCTTCGTTCAGATCGACACACACGAGGGCTCGAGCCGAACCACCATTCTGAGGTGGCGCCAGACCAGGACAACTTTCCCTTCTGCGGTGTGTAGGCTTGCTGTCAGTCAGAACTGACTGACAACACAACAACAACAACACCCAGTCTATTAATAAAATCCTCCTGATGCTACCTTCCAGGTATCTCTCGAATTCATCACACACCGTTGCTTTATCCTGCCACTATCATCTTGGCCTTGATTGTTATAACAACCTTCTAAGCAGCATCCCTACCTCTCATCTCACCACAATTCAGTGTATTCTCCACACCACAATCAGTATGTGTCTTAAAAACAGAAATCTGATCAGATCACATCTTAGCTTGAAAACATTCGGTGACTCATTTTCCATTGGGTGAGGTTTAAACTTTAAGTTGCTTACCTAACCCTCGATTATCTTACCCTTAATGCTTGTCCAGCTTCATCTCTTGAAACCCTGACTTTCACCTGCCTGCTCACAAGGCACCCCACATAGTCATCATGAGTATTTGCCTCTATCTGTGCATATTGCCCTTCCTTTTGCTTCTAAGACTGCATGCCTTATTCCTGGGGCCCTCAAACTTTTTAAACAGGGGGCCAGTTCGCTGTCCCTCAGACCGTTGGAGGGCCAGACTATAGTTTTTTTAAAAAAACAACTGTGAACAAATTCACTGTGGGCCAGGTTGAGTCGGCTGCAGAGCAGGAAGGCAGTGGCGGCAAAAACAACCAGTGGGCCAGATAAATGTCCTGGATGGACCGTAGTTTGAGGACTCTTGCCTTAGTTTCTTCATCTGGAGAAAACTCCCACCCCACTCCATGTCTGGAATAGATTTCTCGAATACTCATCATCTCAGCACCCATATTTTGCTTGTAGTATTATGTTTGAATACCTTTTAGTTTCTCAGTATCATCTTCTCTCCCTCTTCCCTCAACCTGTTTCTGGCGTTTGGGACCATGCCCTTTATGTTCACCTAGTAGTCTGGAGCATAGTAGGCACTAGCATATTAATACACTTCTTATTTGTAGAATAGTTTTAGATTATAGAAAAGTCACACATAGGAGTCCCATAGATGTTTCCCCTGTTAACATCTCACATTAATAGGATACATTTGCATTAATTAATGAACTACTATTGATATATTCTTATCGAGGCCCATACTTTACTCACGTTCCCTTCGTTTTACCTAATGTACTTTTTTCTGTTTTCAGATCCCACTCAAGTTACCACATTATTTTGTCACCATATCTTTTCAGTCTCCTCAGTCTCTGCTTGTTTACCGCAGCCTAAACACGTGTTGACGTGTGTTGGTCGGGTATTTTAGTAGAATGTTTCTTAGTTCAATTTTCATTTGGGTGTTTCATTATTAGACGGGGGCCATAAATTCTGGGGAGAAAGATGATTCTTATTGTAGCATATCAAGCATATGTAATATTTAACATGACTTGTCACTTATCCTTGGTCACCTGTTTGTTATGTTTCTCTATAGTTATGTTGCTCCTTGACCCTTTTCCATAATGCACTCTTTTAAAGGAAGCCATGTCATATGTACACTTAAGGGGTGGGCAGTTATGTTCTACTTCCTTGAAAGTAGCGTTGTTGTGTGCCCTACAGTCCTTTTCGACTCAGAGTGGCCCCCGGTCACAGAGTAGCACTGCTCTGATGGTTTTTCTGCCCTGTGATCTTTATCAGATCCGAACACCAGGTCTTGCTCCCAGAGTGGTGCAGAGTGGATTCAAACCACGAACCTTTTGGTTAGGAGTAAATGCCTAACCAAGGTCATCTACTTAGGTATGAGGAGTATCTATTTAGATTATTTGGGATTCTTTTGCACTTTTAATGTAATTGCTCGTTTATTCATATCAGCATGGGTATATGGATATTTAGCTTATAACGTGGGTCATAATGTGAGTTCTGGTGGTGTAGTGTTACTCATTGGACAGCTAACTACAAGGTCAGCAGTTTGAACCCACTAGCCACTCCAAGGGAGAAAGACTTGGCTTTCTATTCCCATAAAGAGTTACAGTCTTGGGCTGAGCCCCGGTGGTGGCATAGTGGTTGTGTGCGGGACTGCGGCCCACTGGGACAGAGGTTTAATTCCAGCAGTGGGGCTGGGCCTCCTACTCTCCCACCACCGGAGAGCAGTGATGCTCCCCCCTCCCCCCGCCCCCAAAAAAGAAAGAAACCACGATCTGGGTGCTTGGTCAGCATTAACATTTCTAAGTAAAAAATGTGAAATCATTTCTAAAAATCGCAAAAAGTACAAAGAATAGGATATGTTCCCACTATCCAAAAAAGGATCGTTTTTATTCCTTGATTTTGCTTCAGATATGTATATGAAGAAATTAATCACCTACCAAGTCGAAAGCCATTTTCCCTTCTCCAAGGCTAAGCATTCCGCACCAGAAGGAATCACAATCCTACATGTGGCATGTAAACTTCTGTTTTGTTTTCTGTTCTCCAAGCATGCATGGAATATTTATATGAGAACAAATAGTTACCAGCTAAATGGCTGGCTTTTCTCTGGGCTGAGTTCCCAGCACTCCTTGGCGGTTCTGGTGGGTGGTCTCATCTCCGCCCTCAGCCTGTTCACCCGCTCCTGCCTGAAGTGTGGCTGCGACAGCCCCTGTGCCACCGCCTCTTCTATTGTGAGGGAGTGTCTCGAAGCGATTCCTTCTCTGCTTCATCCCAATGTGCTGTTGTGTAGATGGCTCCGGGGCCCATATCAGCAAAAGGAAAGCCATTGACCAGATATTGCCGTCATTGTGGAAGCAAGCTAAAACTGAAAAAAAAAAAAATGCAGATAGAAAGCTTTCTGCCCTCTTCACAGGACAAAAAGGGGAGTGGGGGTGGGCGGGCATGAAATTAATTTCTTTGGAGTGCTTTGCTCGGTAACAGCTATTTTGGTCATTTTTAGTTAATTTTGAATTGTACTTCTGGAAGGCTGAGGTGGCCAGAATGCAATATACCAGATAACTGGAAATCAGAATGCTTCATTTTATGTGGCTGTTGCTGCTGTTTTTCCTTGTAAAAGACTCCTACCGCGGGTCTGGGAAAAAACACAAAAACAGAGATATAGCGTAATAATGAAGAGATTGCCCATACAAGGAATCATTTCTCCTGCAAGGGACTTACAGAGAAAACCGAACTGTACAAATTATGAGATGAAAGGGTACAGCAATAGTCTACATCCACTGGATTGTGTTCCTTTGTTGGGTCTGTAACAGCATGTCATCCCCTCAGTAAGGAGAAATGGGGTTTGTGATTTCCTGCTCTCTTATTAATAAATATATCTCACTTCTTCTCACAGCGAGCTCTTTGAGAACACCTCCTCCGGAGTAGTTACGTGAGAAGGTTTCTGCGTAGCACCTGGACAATCAAAGCAGGCACCATGAAGCACTTCCTGCGGTAAGTTCACAGATCCTCCCTGAGCCTTCTAGAACAGAGAAAGCGCCTTGTGCATTAGGATAAGGGTTGGTGATTCTTCGGCCAGGTCTCCTACCAGCACATACAATAGCCTTGCACTTTTGCAAAGAACACTTTGACCGTGAGAGTCTTCTGCTAGCTCAGCATGCATGCTGGTGTCATGAGAGACTACTTGGAGATGTTCCTAGAGGAGGGCCACAAAGCCATGGGATGGGGAGGCCTCGGGATCACCTTTATTTCTAAACAATCAGTTGTTGGCAGCTTAATGTTCTGATGGCCAGCATAATCGACTGTCAACGACTCAATTCAACTTGCACGGAATAATATTCCTAAAATAAGTCGTTTAAAATAATTGTTTGATTTAGATTTTGGCCAACGAGCCCATCTGTACAAGCACCACAGAAAGTAGTTTGGGCCAGAGACTACGTTGTAAACTTGGGATCTCCCGGCCTCAGAGACATCTATGAAAGCCGGAGTCCAGTGTAATTCCCTGGCAGTGGGGCTGCATCATGTACCAGAGATGTCGGTGTGATTTGATTCAACTTTGTCTGCCATTTGACTGTACCTTTCATTAGAATTATTTCCAAGAATGTTCCCTGCCATGTTAATCGCATATTAATGTAGCACTCATAGAAATTCCATGTTATGTTAAACTATGACAGATACAATTAGATTGGTCCAGAATAAAGCATATTTCCTAATGGGCTAGGTTTCTTTGCCTCAAGTTGGCATCTTGCCTCTATTCGTCCTTCTTTCGCCTCTCTCTGGCTTGCTTGCTCTAAGCAAATCATACACTTGCTTCTTCTTCTTCGAATGGTTTCCTTCTTCCAGCAGCTGCTGTTTTTAGAACTTTCTTCTCCTTCCCCTTAGTTTTGGTTCCAGCGTGGTTTCTGCAGCAGACAGACCTGCTAGCATGGGGCTCCCAGTGCTTTGGTGTGTCTGCTGGTGCTCTTCGCCTTGTGAAAACCTCTCAGGGGGTCACAATGCCACCAATTGCAGGCATTAGTGGGCACATTACAGAGTATTCCCCAGCCTTTTGACCTCAGCTGTGTAAAAAGATAGTATTTGAAAAATCTCAGGATGTATGCCTGTCAAGTATTTGACCTGCTGTTTCCTGTTGCCATGGTTGCCATCTGTTTACACGTTCATGAAAGAAATTGGTCTTTATGAATCCTTCCTGAATGTGTAAATGTGTTGTCTTTTAACTATGCAATCATGTTCGTAGAAAACCTTAGTGTTAGCTAAAGCTTAGCAACCAGTAGCTTCCTTTGTAAAAGGAGGGAAGGATTGTAGATGAGAGATGAGCACCAAACTTTGCACAACTGAATTCCTTTTTCGTTGTCACACTCATTTTAGAAAAATGGGAATGACCTTTAAATCAACCATTTTAGGAGGAAGAACAGCAATTTTTTGGTCGTTTTGGTGGTGAACTTGAATTGGTACAGCCTCATATTTTGGCAATCATAACATTTTAACATTATTTTTCATTCGATGCTGCAGAGCTGGTCCAGTGATAACCTCTTTCTGTAATCCCACATAGACAAGACTAAGGAGAATGGGACTCAATACTGCTATCAGCAAGGTGCTCAGATGTACGTTTGCCAAACTTGGCATATGTATTTTATGAATATTCCCTAGTACTGGTTATTTACATAGAACTGAATTTAGGATGGCAGATTACTCGTGAAGAACGAAACTTGAGGATTTTCATTCACAATTGATTTTGAAGTAACAAAGGAAACTCAATCATTATCTTTGTACCCTGTGAGTTGAGTGTTACTCTTGGCTTTCAGTTTTGCTTTTAATGAAGTTATGTGTGCATGTATACTTATATACATGCCTGGACAAATGATGTGGCCATATTCATAGAATTTGGAAGGAAAAGGGGCAAGAAGTAGTACTCCTGAATGAAAAGCTCCAGTAATTTAGATTTCCTTTTACACCCTGTCAACCATTTCCATGCATGTTAGACAATTTTGGCAGTCATTTCCCTTGAACCAATGACAGGGCTGTGTAAGCATTACCTGAATAAAGTGGGTGTTAATTCCTGGGCTTGGTAACTGTAAGATAAAGAATGAGGCGTTGGTTTTTAGCAAAAAGAATTCCAACATCATTCAAAAGCACCGAGATTAATCCACCAGTGGCCGAGGTGTTCTAAAATGAAATGCTGTATACACAGCCCCAGAAGGAATTAGGAATTAGGAATTTCTTAAAGAAACCAGGTTGTGAGGAAGAACAGATTTTTTTAAATCCCTATTTAAAGGACAAGATGCCTATACTCTGTTCTTTCCAGCCCCTGCTTCGTTGTCTCCGTCAGATTTGTTCATGGCACAAGCATGGAAGAAATGGGAAGATGTGTGATGTCTGTTTTGAAAAGTTGCATGAGGTTTTAGAAATAAATGTGATAAGATTACTGTACCCAGCAGAAGACTGTATTTTAATTTGAAACTAGATGTATGTTATTGGACAAACCATGGCCTGCCTGAAAAGAAAACAAGGATAAAACAAAGTGACTAAGAAACTCTGTCCCTGTGTGAGTAGAAAAGGAGAGTCATTTTTTTGAGTCCGAAACCGACTTTGAAACCATTGAAGGGGAAAAAATGTTTAGTACTATTAGATAAATAAAGGCTTATAGTGAGCAAGAGTGACTGTGAATTGGGTTTTATAAAACATTAACTGCTGACCAACATTTTGGTCCATTAATTCTTTTAAGAAGCATTTACTGCTAATACTTGTGCTGTAAGGCATTGGCTGCATCAAAAAGAGGGCTCAAGCTCACTGCCATCGGGACGTCACCAACTCAGTCACCCTGCAGGACAGGGTAGAAGTACCCCTGTGAGCTTCCAAGGCTGTGACTCTTCATGGGAAGATGTTTTCCAACTGCCGATCTGGAGGATCCCAGCCCACCAGGTCACTACACCACCAGGACCCTTGCTGCATGCCGAGTGGTTAATGTTATTTCTATCTTCTCCTTACAACAGTCATATAACACAGGAGGAGTTACGTAGTCCGTTAATACCTCATCTCAGGTCACAGAGTTCCGGATGCACGCCCATCAGACTTCAGAACTGCTCCTCGTGTCCTGCCCATTGACACGGTGCCTCCTGTGAGACAAAGATTCAAAACCACGAGCAGCAGAGTCCAGGTTTACTCAGGTCTCCTCTAGTGAGTGAGGAAAAGATAAGGTGAACTCTTAACATCCTCTAATTCAAAAGTGTATCAGCCTGGAAGCCTGGCAACAGTTTCTCTCAGACTCTTAAGAACCTGAAGCAGAATGAGAGATGAAGACTCACTTTCTTCTACAACACATGTCCAGAGGAAAAACTCATCTCCATGGAGTCGATTCTGACTCATAGTGACACTTTAAGGCAGAGTAGAACTACCCCTGTGGATTTATGAGAGGATAGGAGAAGCCCTCATCCTTCTCGCATGAAGTGGCCGATGGTTTTGAACTGATTACCTGTGGTTAGCTGCCCAACTGGTAACGCACTGTGCTACCAGTGCTCATAGAGACAGAACTCTAGTTCGGTTCCTTCTTTTTACAAATGGGGAAGCAGAGACCCAGAGAGATGAGCTGCCCTTCCAAGGTCACACAACACATAGTGGCACATGGGAACTGGACTTGAATTCCATTTCCCAAACAATCCCTCTTGACAGTGTTTTCATTCTGTACTTTGCAATACTTTTGAATTCAAGAGCAGCAGGGACAGGGACACTGAGGCGTTCTGGAATCGGACTAGTGTTGCTTGCGGCAGTGAGCTAGAGACACCAAGCCCTAAAAAGAGCAGGGCTTAGGCTGTGTGCTTCCAAATCCAATGCAGCCCGTGAAGGCTAAACTCAACAGGACCGCTTTGTCTCCCACGTCCCACAAGTTTCCCACCTTCAGCAGGGTGCAGTCCCTTCCTGGTGAGGTTCAATTGCATGAGCTCTGACGCATAGACTCATAGTGAAGCACGCGCTGTCACGTGCAACAGACTCAGACACTGCCACCCTCACAAATTGTCCTAATCGAGATCATTGTTACAGCCAGCGTGCCACTCCAACTTGTTGGGGGGTCTTCCTCTTTTTCACTGACCCTCTAAATTACCAAGCACAACGTCTTCCAGAGTGTGGGAATGGAAATCTTCCCAGTCTTGCTTCTAAGGACCACCTTGGCTGTACTTCCAGGCACTTTTGCTAGCACTCGTTTAAGTGGAAAACATTTCATTTTCCTTCTCCAATGGGTTTCCACCTTCCATACATTTTAGCTTCCACAGGTGGTAGATAGGCTCATCTTTGAGGATATGTGTGTGCCTAAGTATGTGAATGTGTGTACACATATGCCTATCCATAAGAACAGGTACAGAAACACATACCTGTTCCTGTTATAGGAGCCCTGGTGCTGTAGCAGTTATGTGTTTGGCTGCAAACTGTAAGGTCAACAGCTCACAGCTACCAGCAGATCTCAGGAAGAGGACCGAGTGTTCTACTCCCATTAAGAGTCACAGTCTCAGAAACTCACAGGGCAGTTCTACCCTGCTCTAGAGGGTCAATATGAATCGGCATGGACTCAATGGAAGTCAGTTTGGTTTGCAGATTTATACATATTTATATACATATGTATGTACTTATATATACATCTAAATATATACATGCATATGCACACACCCATACATGTATAGGTATATGTAGGTATGTGTATACAATATGCCTACAACATGTATAGATGTGCATAGAATATATGTGTTCTGCCTATACATCTACTCATACCTATATGCACATATAAATACATATGCAAACACACATATAACTATATTACACCTATATGTATACATACGCACATGTATACACAAAACAAACACACATGTACCTATACACACCTACACATACCAACAACCATATGATATGTGTACGTGATATGTTTCATCTGCATTAAATATATATATATATACACAAACACATAGGAGCCCTACTGGAACTAGGCATTAGACTTCTGACCACAAGACCTGTTGTTCAATCCCACTCGTGACTCCTTGAGAGAAAGAGGAAGCTGTCTGTCCCCATAAAGATTCACAGTCTTGAAAATCCTATACGGGGTCCCTTGGAGTCAGAATCAACTCGATTGCAGTTGGTTGGGTTTGGTATGCGACACACACCCTGTGTCCATGTACAAACAAGCATGTATCTATATGCACATAAATTTAAAAATTATTTTGCTCCCTGCATTAAAACTACCAAACTAAACAAAAACTACCATAACCTCAATACTTTTTCCGGTGACACCCACACAGGTGACACTCACTCACTTCTGCCAGGGGCCAGCAGGCCACAGTCAGCCATCCCAGACCGCCTGCCCCTTTGCCTGCCCTCTGCTCCTGCCGCCCGATTCTGGCTACCTCATTGGAGAGCCTCCAGCAGAGCATGCGCAAGAGGAACGGAAGTCACGGCCCCCGAGGGTCCTTTAAGCAAATTTAGTTTTCCCTTTTGTTCCACCATGAGATGAGTAAGCGTACCGATTTCCCGCGTGCTCTTGCACCCTTCGTTGGATAAACAAGAGCTGGTTTGGCTCTCCAATTTTCAGGAAAGCCCTTTCTCTCTCTCAAATACCTGGGCATTTTTCATTTAGTGAATTACTGCAGCATTCTTCCACTTGTAATTTCTATTGTCATTTCTCTCATTAGACTATAAGTTCCTTGTGGGCAGCAGGGATGTTGAATGGCTTGCAGTGAAATTAGATTCCTGACACCTGACTCCATTTTCATGTCTCCATTTTGTTTTGGGTTTTTTGTTTGTTTGCTTGCTTGCGTGCATGCTTCTTTTTATACTATGCAGCCTGTGCTCTTATTCATTCAGTTGAGTGAATAAATTGTATTATACTTAAAGTTTTCAATTTTCAAAATTCATTTTAGATAACTGCCCTTTACGATAGATCTTTAACTCAACAGAAAATAAAAGTAACAGATTCTCCTAATACTGATGATTTCCTCTCACCTAAAGTTTTAATTATATTGTTTAATGTATTATTTTAAGTAGTGGCAGCCTCGCTCCTCACCCATGCAGAAGATTTTGAGGCCTAGAAGGAAAGTTAGGCTACTCACGAAGCATCTTGATGACTTACTTTTATTTAAACATATTTATTTAATATAAATATAAATCTTATTTAGATATATTCACATTTTGGTTCTTTCAAAGAGATATCTTATTTCCTAATAAAAGTTGTGTTTGAGGTAACATTGAAATTCTATTCCAGTATCAAGGAATATTATATTTTCTGCCTCCAGTGAAGTGTTATTTAAATAGCAAATCATTCAATATTATAGCATAAGTTTTGCAGTGCGTGTTTAAACATATTTTAAACTAGTGGTGAAAAATCACTTGTAAAGTAAGGTAAACTTAGGGTTCCTTTCCTTTGAAAGGGAGTGAACTATTAGTTTATTTGTGAGATTTTAGTGATCCTCTATTCAGCCACTGCTCTCTAGGCCCTCGGATAAGATCTCCCTAGAATGTGAAAAACAGCATCCTTTGCTACAGCTATAGAATTTGGATTAACACAGATACAGGATAGAGTTATACTTACCAATCCCCTTGATTTTGGAAGACTGCTTTCTCTCCAGACCCTCTCTCTCAGTGGTGGCAGGGAGCTGGGGACCCCAACACACCTGAGTAGATCTGAAGGGTCTCTGTCTTGCTGTAATTGGGGCCAGGGTAAGGTGGGAAACACATTTGCTTTTTTTGGAAGCCCACAGGTAGTTTTTCTGTGTGGCTTCACATTTACAGTTCATGTATCAAGCCCTCTTCCAGCCTCTCTTCCTAGTGGGAAGACCTCATCATAGAGCAGGTCTCGTTTCCAAGACCAAAGAACTGTTGAAAAGTTTCTTGCCAATGGATTGTCATTGTCCCATCTTAAGGACATCTCAGAAAGTTGCGCTCGAAACGTTGAACAACCTGGTCTTCTTTATGGTCGTTTCGATGGGAACAGCTTCATTTAGGAAGCTGTTGCTTGAACCAGGTGCTGTCATTATTTATGTCTATCTCCTGCCTCACCAATAGTATGCTTCTTATTTGTTACAGGGTTTCTTCAAGCAAGAACTAGCTTTCATTAGCCCATCCCTCGAACCTGTCCAAAATAAGCCACTTTTCTTTTATTGTTTCTAAAAGAAGACGCCAGAGTCACGCATGTAAGATGCTGGAGTAGTCTTGCACTGCAGGTATCCACACCCCTCACCCTGCAGCACAGAGGCGACGTGATTCCTGGCCCAGCTCCCGTTTCCCAGGCCCCATCCCAGCAGAGTGGATGCCCCCCCCCCAACAAAGCACCAGAATGTAGGAGCTTACTTTTATTTGGTGGTGGAGGAAAGGATCCATTTTGAATCATTTACCTTGGGTGTCTATTCTGGTTCAAGCTAGAGAATGAATGTTAAATAATGAAAGTGATCAATTGCTTTCTGGAAGAATGGTGCTGTGAACTCCATCCAGGGGACCACACACTTTGCTCTGCAACATAGTAATCAATGTGGCTGCCCCAGAAAACGGTGGGACGAGAACACACATAGCAGCTCTTCTTGTGGAATCCCAGTGTGTGAACTTGGCGTCCTCCTTAGGAAGCTACAGTAGCTCCTGTTGAAACACAATGAAACAGCTGCGAGTAACAAGCAGAAATGCACGAGCACAGCTGCTTTCAGGGTGCATGGTTACTGAGAGTAAGAGATGGCAGTCGATATTTTCTCTAATTTTTGTTTCTAGAAAATAACTTTTTCAGGTGTGAGTTGAGATTCTTCCATCAGAACTAAGAAAACCAAGTCTAGGAGGAACAATATATTTACTACCAACTAAAACTAAGCTTGTTGATTTGCTGATTCAGGCAGAGAGAAAATAGGGGGCAGAGCCCTAAATCTCCTGACTATAGAATTCCAGTGGTGGAGAGAGAGTAGCTGTAATTCTCTTAAAGCAGGAACAAAAGAATGGGGCGCGTGCCTGTGCAAAACAAAAGCAAATGAGATTTGTTTCACGGGTTGTAGTTGAAGTGCCTTGTCTCGGTGCATTTGTTCAGGATTGTCAGGAGGTGAAACAAGGGATTTATAAGGGAAGGAGGGTACCAATAGCTCCCAAAGTCTAAATTCAGATAAGAAATAGAGAAATCTTTTCTTTTTTCGCTTTCATTTCCATTCTGTAAGTGCTCTTAAATCAACTGCCGATTTCCTTCAGAGCACTTGAAGATTCATTTCTTAGTTTCTTTTTAGGGTTGGTCTGCCAAACCAAGTGAGCATTCTCTAGTAATCTCTAACCACTGCCGTTGTTCTGCTTTCAAGTCTCAGCATTCATTTGACCACTTAGGGGCTTACATAGGTCCACACCATTGAAGAAGTGAGCTGCTGGCAGCAGGTCATGGTGGAAAGCAGGCCTTGTGAGAAGTTCAGAAGGAACTTCTGCTGATCGGGGCTTTGAATGAGGAGACAAGTGAGACTTTTTTTTTTAGTCATTAAAATGAGCCTTTCAAAGTATGAGTGTTTCCATCTCTCAAACTCAACTGGTTCTGGAGCAGGACAAGGCCTAAAGAGAGAACAAATTACATATAGCAAAAACAACGCTGGATCGAGTGAGCTGGCTCTTGAAGATAGACAGTATGTAGCATAGCAAATTAGCCTTTCATTGGAATAGTTGTCGACACAGAGGCCCACTTGAAAACCAAGGGGAAAATTAAAACAAATCCTAGATGATAGATTGTCGCAGTAGGCCTCTTGGCCTAGATATTATAAAAGGAGCCTGTTCAGAAGTGCCACCTCATCCTTGAAGTGGGCACCTGCCGTTCCTGATCTGTGAACTCTCTGTGTGCTTATGTGGGAAGGGAGACGATATATCATAGAAACTAGGTGAGGAGCCCTAAGAAAGAACGCTTCATGAAAAAAGGAAGTCTGCTTTCTGCCGGGTTGCATTGTCTTTGTTAAGTGAACTCCTTTAGGAGAAAACAAGTGAGAGCAGGATGACATTTCTCTCCTCTTATCTAAGTCTGCTTGATATAAAATAGTTCCTCAGACTTTCTCTTCCACATACACAAGGAGGCCAGGAGAAGAAATCGCATTTGGATTCATTCTACGTCTGGCCACGTGCTAACACCTAGGATCACATGTCTTCGTTTCAGGGCATATCTTTGTATAGACTTGTTGGACAGGCCGCCTTTATTTAAGGTATAATTTGGTCTGGTGGTTTGCTTGCCAAATGGGGTGCATACAAAGATATTTCAATCACAATTTTAAGACCCCTTTTTCTCCGGGAAGATTTGGAACCATACGACTCTATTACATGGTTGTACTGACACTGAAGTCTTGATGCCCCACTTTGAAAGAAGCTTCATGGAGGTGTCGCCCCACATGTGAGACTGTCTTGACTTTCTTGGATACCATCAGGAAAAATACCATGGAAGGCTTTTATTCTTTTTGTTGTTTGTTTGTTTGTTGTATTTGTGTTTTTGTGGGCCTCACTGCCCTCTGGTGGTTGTGGGAGCCACCCAGTGCCGCTCCTGCCGCTGGATTTGAACCGTCAAGCCCACAGGCCACAGTCCCGCATTCAACCACTTATGCCACCGGGGCTCAGCCCCTTTTATTCTTAAATTAAGAACAGCTATAATACCTCCCAGTAGTGAGTGTCATTACCGTTTGACTACTAATCAGTTAACAGAGATCCGACGCATGTGAAAGTGGAGGACGGGACCAGTAGATCACAAAATGGAAGGTGACTTCGTCCTTATGTAACAGCCAGATCACATCACCGTGGTGGTGTACATGAATGGAGAAGCACACGGAATGAATCTGTAAGAAAGCAGAGGGCTGCTGCTCGCTCAAGCATAGAGCAAAGCTATATGCGCTGTCTCTTTTTATCCATACTCAAGTTTGGGAATACGTGACTGGTTGCATTTACTCAGAATATTTTTTTTAACTTTGATAAGTAACTTTCTTAAAGCAGCATTATCTAAAAAAGCCAGGTCATCTGGTGCTGTGAAAATATATTCTACAACGCAAATAACAGAGACCAAACAAACTCCGGGATTGACGTTCTGTCAGGAGCATTTGGCTCTCCTTGAGCGTCACCATAAACCTGTGTGCAGACCGCACTGAACCGAATGTGTATCCTTGAAGTTTTGACATGGATCCAAGTTCTAGCCACGCGCCGGCTGCACTGTGGAACCACCAAGAATCGTGGCGCAGCCACGTTGACCCATAGACTCTAACCATCACAGCCGATTTTGCTTTCGCCTCACTCCTCAGCCTTCATTATTGTCCTGTTTACCTCGTCAATGCACAGAATAGCCGGAGAGGAGGTTTTTTTACTATTGTCACCAATGTGAAATGCCAGATGAGCGAGTTGATAGGTGAGGAGTCTCATAGGAGAAGGAAAACTTCTACGGATGCTTTATGAAATGTCTTACTCGTCTAATTAAAATGATGCGCTCGCTCTATTGTTAGAGTTGGAGAAGAGTCCTGTGAGTGCTATCAGGAAGCATTGGTCTGCTGACTTCCAGATCAGTGTTCCAAATCCACCAGCAGCTCCTCAGGGGAAGAGGAAGCTGCCTGACCCCAGAGGGTGCACTGATTCTGGCGATGAGCTGGCGTTGGCCCTGCGGCCGTGGCTTTGTCTGGGGGAGTGTCTTTCGGAAGCTGTTAACTTCAATGCTAACAGCTCTTCCAACAGATTTAACTATAATGACAGGCAAATGTCAGGGTTTACAGCCTCTTAAATTGATTCATCATCTTTTAACAGAATCTGTTTGGTTTCATATTAACTGACTCTATAAAGAAATTTTATGTGTACTTTGGAAGTGGCTTTTAGGGATCATTTTATTTATTTACATCCTATAAGTTTTTTAAAATGTAAAAGTATGCATATCCGTTGTAGAAAAACATAATACAAATAAAGAAAAGAAAGCTCACTCTTAATTCCATCACCCAGCCAGAGATTAGTCAACGTTACCACTATTAATACCTTCGGTGTATATCCTGTCAGTCTTCTCCACCTACCCCTCCAATCCTCCCCATTGATATGTGACCCCTAAATGTTTCGATTTCAATTTCCCAAGGAGAGACAAACCATTTTATACGTATTCTTTTGCACATTTTCCCACCGAATAAACATATGATGAACATTTTCTATGTTACTAGATATTCTGGGATATAATTTTTTGTTGAAAAAATATAATCATGTGTGATGAATATTAGAGTACTGGTCTCCTACAGTGCTCCCTTCTCTTCTATTGCCCTTGTAAGAAAGAGACCTTGTGCCTTTGTGCAAGTCGGACTGCTAGAATTTTTATTTTGAAAACAAGGATATTGAAAATATTAGGAACACCCAGCTGAAAGATGCTGGTTCCTTTTCAGGACTTGATTGCACCACTGAAGTTCTTAGTTATTTTCACCCGCTTAACACCAGATCATGTCTGTTAGAGCTGAGGGAACGCATGAACACCTGCATAGCAATGTCTTCTGAAAGTCTTCTTAAGGGCCATTGATAGGAAGTCACATAGACAGGTCCCCTTCCTAGAAATGCATCGTGACAAGAGAAGATGAGTTGAAAACAGCAAGCATGTAGATTTCTGGTTGACAGACCCCCTTTACCTCTATAGATGAGCCTCTGCTATTCTGAGTAGTACTCTGAAGTAGTAAGTACATCCACTCTTTATTTAAAAGTCAGCGTAAGAGACAAATTCACACGGGCCGAAATCATATGAGTAAGCAGACTAGTAGTGATTCTCTTAGCTCGTGGTTTCTGCGCTTGTATTTGAGGGAGGTAGAAGGTACGGTTCAGAAAACCAGCAGGAGTCAGGGCGTGCTTATTCTGAGACAACGTATTTGGAATGTTTTCTGGGTCCTGGGGCACAGCTGTCTAAGGGGAGAGCAGGGAGGGAAGGAACATGGGAGTGAGGAGAGCCATCCCTTTGTGACTGCGTTGTGGAGAGAGTGTCCTAAGGACGCCCCAGAACAGCGGTTCTCCACCTGAGTTGCAACCTCTGTGGGGGTCGAATGACCCTTTTCACAGGGGTTGCCCAATTCATAACAGTAGCAAAAATGACAGCTATGAAGTAGCAATGAAAATAATGTTATGGTTGGGGTGGGGGGGTGGTCTCCACCACCTGAGCAACTGTATGAAAGGGTCTTGGCATAAGGAAGGTGGAGACCCACTACCCCAGAGGCAGAAAAGGACACCTGCCACAGCACCTCTCTCCCCCAGTGAAGGGAGACCCACCTGCGGAGACACACGCAGGGTTCAGGCCTCCGCACTGATTCACGTCCCAAAGGGCATGCTAAAGAATCCTAGTTCCTTCCCCTTCAGTGTGCTGGCCTGTGAGGTTTGGGGGGTGGGGGTTTGCTGGCAGACACAGTGTGGGAACAGAGAGACCAGACTTCGGTGAGTTGGTAAGGTAACATGGGATTAGGGGATGGAATCATGGCGTCACACCCAGAACGCTGATGGCTGCTTTTCTCCCGGGCTTTCTCCCTGCTTCTGGTGGTGGTCGCGTTCTACCCTCTCCCAGAGTTCTACGGGAAGGTGCTGTCTCTTGTCTCCGACAGGATGCTGATCCAGGTGTGCCTCTACTTTTACTGTAAGTTTCTGTGGCGCTGCCTGAAGTTTGTCATGAGGAAGCTGACAGGGAGGTGTGAGCTGCAACGCATCTGTTACGGCAACAAGCCTGGAGCGTCTAGAACCATGAAAATCGGTCAGCAGGGACCAGGGCGCTAAGCGGGAGGCCGGGTGGGTGGACCGAGCGTGCAGGGCTGTGCTCAGTCTCATGCCCGGGAGTCCTTGATGCAGGATAACTTGTTCAGTGACATTTTCTCCTGCCGTTTTAACAGAAACATCCCTGAGGAACTCCAAAAGCAAGGTGAGTAACCTGGTTTCTGTATTCCCAGAAACTGTTTGTCCCATCAGAAAGGTGAATGGAACTTTTTAAAAAGTTTTTTAAAGGATTAAAAATATATCCCGATTATGAAAACGAATGAAAAGTGAGAAGACGGAATTGTTTATCGTGAGTCACAGTTTTTGCGAGGCAAGTGCAGTTGCCCAATGTGGATGTCTAATCAGATTTGAGGAGCCTTTGCTCGTTTTAAGTCGCTCCTGTTCATACCTCTCTCAAAATCACCAGAGGAATACAGAACACAAGCCTGTATTTACTACTTCTTTCTGGTATCTCTGTAATCTCCAAATAATTTCATTTTACATTCAAGATTTTTCAGTATAACTAAGCAGGTCACTGTGCGAGCTTCCATGGCATCCACAGACAGAAATGGTATCTGGAGTTTTGGAGGGCATTTTTTTTTTTTTACTTGTGAGGATTTTTTTTTATTATGTATCTAAGGTATCTTTAAGAATACCCACCTCCCCACCCACACATCTGTACCTCATTCTGTAGTCAAAGATATACAGTATATACTCGAGTATAAGTTGACCCAAATATCAGCTGGGGCATCTAACTTTACCACACAGACTGCATTAAAAATGTGCTGGAAAACTCAGTTTATACACGAGTATATACAGTAATGCCCATTAACAACAGAAAACTTGCGAGATGAAGAAAAGGAAAAAATACGTCAATGAATGTAACTTGAAACAGATGAAAATGTTAAAAACAACAAATTGGGAAGAAAAAACTCCCCCCAAAGAATGCCATGCATAGCCATATTTTAGGTCAGTTGTCTTAATTGGGGGAGTTGCATTTCCCCTCAATGAATTCAGGTATTTCAAGTACACGTAATCAATTTTTGCTTTAAGTTTAGGGTTTTCTTTTAAAGAAAAATCTTCATGTAGAAAATTAAAAGAAATATTTGAAGCCTGTGTCCAAGCAGGCCGGACTCGATGACTGGTGTGCGTGGCAAGTGAGCTGATGGAAGCATGTTTTTCAGCTGCTGCAGACGTCAGTAAGCGTTCACCCGGATGCCATTGAGAAAACAGTCGAAGATATCATGGAGTTAAAAAGAATCAACCCTGACGTGAACCCACAGTAAGAAATACGCTCTTGTGGCAAGGGGCCACATATCTAGTGTTGGGGCCACATATCTAGAATGTCTCTCTGCCGAGTATAAATCACCTACTGTGTTTTGAGTTTCAGAGGAAGAACAGAGAAAAGGGAGTGACTTTTTCATGTTTGTTCCTGGAAGCAACGTTAGCCTTCGGGTGTGAGTTATGTTTATGCTGCTGCAGTGTAATTAATGTGTGCAGGGAATCTGATGGGTGCCCTAATCCCGACAGAGTGATACAAGGGTCCCGTCCGTCAGCAACCACTCAGGCAGAGCGTCCGTTTTAACCCAACAGTAAACGTGCTCCTGGCTGGTTTGTCTCCAGCAAGACCATTCCTTCTGCTTGTGGCAGGCTGATCTTGCTGGAGACAGATCCTACCTGCTTGTCAAGAAGACAAGCTTGTGTGGGAGGGAGAGATGGTTTTTATACGAGACTTTAGAACTTTATAATTCAGTCAGCTCGTCTTGGAAGTATTAAAATGCATTTGGCAGTGTGCATGACATTTAAAATTAGCTACATGCATTCCCTTGGGTGCAGCAATTTTTCAGTTAAATTCTGGGCTAAGAACATCAGATAGAATGAATTCTGAGTGCAGATATATTTAGAGATGGTTTTGGTAGGTAGCAATCAAAGTGTCTTTTAAATGTGCATGCTCTAACACATCAAATGCTCCCACCGAGAAAGGCTTTTCATTGCCCCACACAGCTGCCTTTGATGAGAGTTTCAGAGCTCACTTTGCATGGTTGTGTCTCTGGAAGGAACTGGACTCTTAAGTATCAGCTAAGCAGAACTCATTACTGCCGGCTGCCCTAGCATACTTCTGCAGCCACGCCAGCTCCACTCCCAGCCTTTACTGTATTGAGCTATTAACGGCGGATGTCATTATGTAGTAGCTGTCTTTTTGAAAACTTCTGATAGGTTTTATTCCTGGAGGAAAGTGATAAAAGGCAGTTCCTTTTTTGTTTGTTTGTTCTGTTTTTGTTTGTTTGTTTTGGGGGGCATCGCTGAAGGCAGTTCCTTTTAAATTAGATCGAGCCACAATGTTAAGACTGCATCTGTGCATGAGGAATAAAGAATGGGAGTTTTCAGGCCATGCACTTAGTCTTTCTCTCTGCCACGATTAATCCCAGTCAGAGATTAGGTTTAAGCACAAAATTTTGTCTGTGAGTGTTTTGTGGAAGTTATATAGTAAGTTTCAGTCTTTCTTTCCTCCTTAGGGAAGACAAAAACATCTTTATAGGAAGCGGATTGTGTTTTAGATCTTGGCATAGATTCTAACGTGATTTTTTTCCCTCAGACCAACGTTGACAAACTCTGACTTTTAAAAATTAAATACTTTTCTGAAAAAAGAGATAGGAGGGAGTGGGGGTGAATTTTATCATTTACTATAATATTACTACTATTAAACTTAGTTTGTTTTAAACTGGTCCTTATGATGGTGGTAAGAATTGGTCATTCCTTCCAGTATCTTCTTTAACTTAAAATTAATTCTCTTCTCAGACGTACATTGATTTTTCTGCATGACCAATGACACTGTACTGTTTTCCTTAAGTTTTAAGTATTTGGCTTACATAACTGTAGCATCTCTGGATGAACTGACACTATCCTCTGTTCTACAGAGTCCTGGGGGAGCTCTGGATCAGGGTCCCCAGGAGGAAACAGAAGGCTGTCTGCAGCCTCAGAAACCTTATCTAGGGTCCTTATGAGTCAGAATTGACTTGACAGCAGTGGAATTCTATGTTTGGGCTAGATATATAATTCGAATTCTGATATGCCCAACTTTTAAAAAATCATGCATATTATACAATTCAATAGTTCAGCCAACCATATTGAGAAGAGTTGTGTAACCGTCATCACCATCAATTTTAGAACATTTTCTTCTTCCTTTTATTATTATTGTTAGTCCTCCATCTTCTCCCAATCTCCCCTGGCATGTCCCTAGGTAATTATTACTCCATTGACTGCCTCTATAGATTAGTCTTTCTTGGATTTCATATACAGAAAAGCATTCAAAACAAAAACAAGAAACAAATGAAAAGCCCAACATCAACAGCAAAGTAAAGAGGAAAGTTTCAATTGAAAAGGAAGCAGGAAATATTAAAAATTAGAACGAATTTAAAGTGGGCCAAAAAGGAGATCAAATGATAAGGTGTTAACATTTTAACCTAACTGCATTTGTGATGATCGACATTACAGTACTCTCTGGGCTGAGCCCTGGTGGCATAGTGGTTGTGCGCGGGACTTCAACCCACTGGGTTGGCGGTTCAAATTCAGCAGCAGCTCTCCACGAGCAAGGCTGGGCCACATACTCCCACCAGGACAGTGATGCCCCCCCCAACAAAAAAAGAAATGAACTATAGAACTCTCTGTTTGACAGCAAGGCTATTCGTGTCCCTGGATTGTATGCAGGGGGATTCACTGGAGGCGTAATTCACATGGGAACCCTGCAGACCACCAGTTGTAAGCAGTAGAGCTCTGCTTCTACGGTCATTGATAGCCTCCTGCAACTGGGTACTCAGATTTGAAACTCTGATACCATTCCTTCCTCTAGATTTGAATTTTATTATTTATTATCTGTACTTCTCAGATCACACCAGCGTGTACTTCTGTGTGCACCCAGTTGACACCTACCTCACTTAATTTGCTGCTTGTTTTAAGACCAAGGCTTTAAAGACACTATTCTTTTTTTTTGGTAGCCTGGCTATCAGAGAGCATTGAAAAGGCATCTCTTCTCATCTCTTCTCCTTTTGACCCATTTTAAAGCTGTTTCAGTTTTCAGATTTTCTGTTTTCTCTTTGATGTTTTGTCTAGTCATTGTTGCTTGCTTGTGTTTTGTTTTATATGATTTTCTGTATATGAAATCCAAGATAGGTAGAGCTATAGAGATGGTATTGAGGCATATGTGATTGTTTT
This sequence comes from Nesogale talazaci, assembly GCA_004026705.1. Taxonomy (NCBI): domain Eukaryota; kingdom Metazoa; phylum Chordata; class Mammalia; order Afrosoricida; family Tenrecidae; genus Nesogale; species Nesogale talazaci. The sequence continues at coordinate 20,558 of PVJH01007031.1, read as the reverse complement.
CTGATAGAGGCATATGTGAGTTTTTTTAATTTTTTCAAAAAAAGAATGAAAATCATGAACCAAAAATGTCCATCCAGAAGCAACTAAGCCAGACAGGAAAGCATCCGAAGACCACGGCCCATGAGGAACTTGGAGGAATAGAGATTGTTATCATCATCATTATTTGAGACGTCAGAGGTAGAAAGAATTGATATCTTAAAATCAATTTGCATGGTAAGGAAAAGAAGGAAATACATACATGGAGAGAATTTAAACCCAGGGTGCTCAATACATCAATTGTGATCTACCTCTTAAGTCTAACCCTACCAATAACCCTAAAACTAAACCTAACCATAAGTCTAACAACAACACTGAACCCTCATCCTAGCCCATCTATTTCTTTAATGCCATGCGATCTTCCCACACCACATTTGCAATCAACTCATAGATCGTGATTGATGTATTGAGCACCCCTGATTTAAATCATGATTTTTCAAACAAGCCAAGTCAACAGAGTGGAATAGAAAGTTGTACAAAGTCGTGAGTTCTCTCCCCGACAAGCCTTATCTGTTAGGGATGCTCCCAAACCAAAAACTGTCTGCTACCAAATTTATTCTGACGGATAGAGACCCTACCTAAGGTCCTGAGGATGACCTCCCTGTTCTCAGTTCAATGCCTAACTCACCAAGACTCCCAGGCAAAGGCTTTGTGTTTTGTTTCGCCAATCTTTTTCTTGCCCTACGTACCAGAGGGTTATTTAATCATCCCTTCTGGGATAAGTCTGATATACCACCTGATAATTACAACAGCCATCACGTCGAGTCTTCATGGACCACAGAAGAAACCACTGCCCAGTCCTCTGTCTGCCTCTGAATCCCTGGCAGGTGTGAGTGTGCGTGACTGCAGCTACTGTGCCAATGCCCACACCAAGGCTCTCCCTCACCCTCTGCTTCAACAAACACTCTGTCCTTCTCCAGTGACTCACCTTTCCTGATGATATGTCCAAAGCAATCCAACCACACTGTGGTCTGTTGTGTCCCACAGGCTTTTCAATGGCTAATTTTAAACACTAGATCCCCAGGACTTTCCTTCTAGCTTGTCTTAGTCTGGAAGCGCCACTCAATCTTTTCCACCCTAGGGGACCCTGCTGGTATTAAAATACCCATGTCATAGCTCCTAGCACCACAGTTTCCTGCAAGTACCACAATATGAAAACTGATAAGTAGGCAGGAGGGAGTCTGCACGAGCTCTAAGAGCCCATTGCTAACTATATTTCCTATATATGACTGGCAAGTTACCCATAAACTGAATTTCCTGGTTTTTAAGCCATTGCAGCTTGCCTTATGAAAAGGCCTGGAGATAAATTTTAGCTAGTTTGTACACCTGTCCCGATGAGTTTCAGCAAGAAAGGGGTTTCTATTAATTATATCCTATTAAATATATTTGCTTTCATTACGGGTTTTATATTATACCATATTATATAATATGCTATATTGTACATTCCTATTAAATATGTTTGAACAATCTGATGCATATATTTTTGAACAGTTCTGAGCACACATCTGTGAACAAATGTCAGAGAATGTTTTTCTCTCATGTGAATTTCTTCCCTTTTTCAACATCTTAGGTTGGGAATCTCTCTTCAAGCTTGCCTCCTTCAGATTGTTGGGTACAGAAACCTTATTGCAGACGTTGAAAAATTGCGCCGAGAACCATATGATTCTGAGAATCCCCAACACGAAGACTTGCTTTTGAAGGTTAGTCTGAGAAAACGTATTAGGTGGGGGACCTGTGCTCTGTGCTAAGTGCTGTGTGCGATAATGGAGTACAAAGAAGATGAAGGAATGGACACAGGAAATCATTGAAAATCTGAGAAGGTAGAGTTTTCTGCCAGATTTGGATGCTGGAGGTGAAGTTTTTATGTGAAAATGTATGTGCCAAGTGAAGTTTACAGCTTTTGTTCATCGAAGAAAGCACCAGAGATGACTTCTCTAGGCTCTGACATTTAGCTCAGGTTTATATTGTTTAACATCTGCTAAAAGCCAGTTAAGAGAAATAGCATTTGTCAAATAGTGACTTGGGATTTTCATTTATGACTTTTAATACACATCAAAGAAGATGAAGTTGGTTTCAGTGTTGGCAATAGTCCTCTTGGGAAATTACCCAAGATCTTAATGGTGATTATTTATTCATGATAACTTGGAGAGGAAGTAAACGTTTATATCACATCGTTGAATTGTTAGAAGAATAATACAGAATTACAAATACCTCTCTTGGCTATCAAAGCAAAACCTTAAGCCTTTTGCAAGAGAATGATGAGATGTATTCTATAAGACACAGTGTTGAAATTTTACCTCAAAACATTGAATTTTGAGCCCCCCTTCCAAAAGAATCAACCTTTAGAACTAATCATCTGAAATATTTCATCATTTCATTTTTGACACTAGATGCTTACAGAATAGAATACTTCCCTGTCCTCCCATAGAATCCAAAGTGGAAGTAACAAAATATGAAGAAAACATTTATTTAGATGCCTTAAGTTTATTTATTTTGGGGAGGTGGGGGAATGTCCATAGAAGCTTTCATTCAAAAGTAGTTCCTGTTGTGTTTTTATGTAAAGGAGAGTATGTTGTGTAAGTGCTTAAGTCAATGACCCTTTTATCCTTGCTAATTAGAGCTGTATCTGATGTGAATCATTAAAAATTCAAGGACCCTCATTCTTGGCAATAGTTTTTCTCTCTCCAATTCTTTCTGCTTAATTTTAGCTAACCTACTGGCTGAGTTTCATCTCCAGTTGAGTTTTGCGCCCCCCACCCCTTTCTGATTGTTTTCTGATAGAAGTTGAGTTGAGTTCAATTAAATGACCTACCGACAGGAAATGAAAGAGAAAAGAGTGGTAAAAAGAGACTGTCTAGACGCCCCTGAACAGTTCAGTTGCAGCAGTTGAAACACCCTCAGAATCAACAACCAACCTTAGGGCAGCTTTCTGTGCTCCCTTCTCAACTGCTCGGGTGTATGTGTGCAAACACAGAGGATGTGTTCAACATGCATAAGTCAATGTTTGATTAATAAAGGTGAATCGACATTTGAATGTCAAGGACTTTCATGATATGACTTAACTGCAGTCATGATTTAAGTATGTATGTATTATCATTCTTCGTTGTCCCACCACAGGTCATCAAAGTGATAGTTGTTATCTACATTTTATAGGTGAGCACACCATAAGCATTTTCATCTGGGCTCTGATTCACATAATCACTAAGTTATCGAGCCAGGTTGCCCACTGCTACGTTAGGTGCTTTGAGGAAAGGCATGGTGTCTGCCCTTATATGGTTTATTATGTAACTGGGGAGATCGCCTGCTTTTGACCAAACCAAATCACGAACTCTTGGTCATCAAACACCACCACCCCCTCCAACATCTCTTAACGGTTTTCTTCCAGGCCCACTGTCCTGCTCCAGTCCCTGTTGCCAATCTGAGCTGTTGTGATCGCCTTTTTGACTCTCCCACTAGCCATGCTCCTCCTCCAGTATATCTTCCAAAATCCTGCTGGATGAGTTTTTCAAAAACACAAATTGAGTTATGTGTGTTCCTAGGTCAGAGACTTCAGGCTCCTCTTCTCCCATAGTAGAAAGTCCTTGTGTCTTAGTGTGGCATGTTGATACTTTACTAGTTATTTCTTGAAGCTCCTCTTCTGCCTCCACCCCTGTTCAGCACATTTTTGCCAGGCTCCCATCATTCATCATGACCCAGCTTCGTGTCCTTCTGTACATCCGGTATTTGCTCAAGCTGTTGTCTCTGTCATCCGTTGTTCACACAGCAGAAGCTTGCTCCTGCTTGAAGTCTAGTCTGTCAATTTGTAGATCTGCCCTAGCTTTTCCAAGCAATCTTAGAAGTGGGTCCTTTATTCTCCTTTTCAGTCTATTCAAATGCCAGGTATGATCATAATAAATTAGTAAAAATAAAAAACATGCTGCATATTTAACATGTGTCAGTCATTACTGGAGGACTCCTGTAGTGTCATGGTTAAGTACTAGGCTGATAACCACAGGTCAGCCGTTTGAAACTATCAGCTTCTCCGAGGGAAAAAGACGAGTCTGTCTACATCAGGAAAGATTTGAAGGTCACGGAGACCAAAAGGGGCGGGTTCACTCGGTTCTAAAGGGTTGCTGTAAATCAGAATCCACTCAATGGACTTGACAGCACTTTTTCATTTGCCATATAAGCAAGTAATAATGCCCCTACTGTCCACTTCATAGAATTGTTCAGGGAAAACTATGGTCTAGAAGCAAATTGTGAGTTAGTCCTTGCTTTATAAGTTAAGTTTTATTGGTGCACAGCCCTGATCATCCATGTACGTATTGTCTACAGGTGCTGTCCTATGGTAAGACTAGACATAAGTGGTGGCAACAGAGACCATAAAGGCCTCAAAGCCTACAGTATCTGTCCCTCTTAGACAAACTTTGTCACGGTTAGTGTAGAGGCTCAGGTAGTATATCCCCATAGTAGACTAGTGCTTTCCATTATACCAATAGGCGAGAATTGTCACTGTTTCTACTTAGACTCTTAATGTAGATTTTAAGGTATGATTTTATGATCACTTGACATGAGTTGGGACGAAACTTAATATCACTGTGCAAGCATACTCATGTAGCATTGCATATCTGAGTTCTCTAAAATGATGCTATATTAAAAATGTTTCTAATCAAGGGCTTAACTCATTATACTACAAGGGTATAACCCTGAGACTACTTTAAGTCATTGTTCAAGTGAATATGATATTTGTTATATTTTGTTTCCACTTGGATTTTGTGTGTTTTCCCCAAAAGGAGCTCCCAAAGAGTTTTTAAAAAGTGATCTTTCCCTGTCATGAAGAACCTAATTTCAAGTTCCTGAGTCCTCGTCTGGTGTCATGAAGTATTATCCATTCTGATGCGCGCACATGACTTAAACTCACTGCCATGCAGTCGATTCTGAGTTAATAGTGATCGTACAGGACAGAGTGGTTTCAAACTGCTGACTTTGGGGTTAACAGCTCAATCCTAACCCACTGTGCCCCCTGGACTCCTGCACATCCCTACCAACAGGAGAGGAAGAGAGCTTCCTGCTAGCTATGTATTTTTATATTTTGTTTCAAACAAGATGGGTTTCCTTTCTTTGCTCTGAAGTTTTTACGCTCGTCCATTAGATCAGTTGAATTCACCATTTGTGCCAGTAAGATAAACAATATCATCTGAATAATAAGTAATTTTAGAGTAGCACCTAGAGTAGCTGTGATGAATCGCAGATTTTAAAAATTCACTACCAATTGTTTTATACTGTGCGTATATGTGACTGTTCACCATAACACAAGGTGTTTATGTGCTACCGTTCAGTTTATGCTTTAAAATTCTTGTAACATGGAAGCAACAATTTAAAGATGGAATTACTTCAAAAAGAGTAAAAAGGAAAATTTACATGTGTGTTTGTGTTTTTATAATAAAGTAACAATATCAAGTAGTGTTAGCAGTCTAAAGAATTTGCATTTATTAGGACTATTGCAGTATTTTGTATTCATACAACTATCAATTTCAGTCCTCATAAAGTAATGATGACTGATAGTTAACCCTTCTGTAGAAATGTTAGAAAAATGGAACCAGCACTGTTTTTAATAGAGCTCGTGCTTAGAATATGTATTTGTTCATTAGTATGTGGTTGGTTGTAGTTGGGATTCTTTTAGGTAACTCTTAAAGCTGATACTATTGGTATATTCTGAGGTTCATTTGAAAGCGTGACTGATCTTGACTTATCTACTACATGATAACATTTACACTCCTATGTGTTATAGGTGAGAATTAAGAAATAGTAGTCATTAATTAGCTTTTCTTTTTATTAACTATTTTGCTAAAATCCTAGGATAAGCATTATTGGAAAATTTGAATGACAAATGGCCTCATCGCTTCCTCCCATCCCTTCGTACTCAGATATTTTTGAGAGCTTCGTAGAGCTATAATAAAATTGCATATATGTTCCTAATTCTATTTTGGAGCCCCAGTTGGGCTGCCACCTGCAAGATTAAGCCCACCCAGCATTCCACAGGAAAAAGACAAGGCTTTCTGCCCCTGTCAAGATTGACAGCCATGGAAACCTATAGGAACAGGTCAGTCTGTCCCCTGGTGTCCCCGTGACCGGGAGTTGACTGATGGCAGTGAGTTTCAAAATTCCATTCTGGAAGTTCATTAAAAAAAATACAAGGATATGACCTTCAGGGTGATGGCATCATCACACACCACACCTTCGGCACACCCCACTGACCACTTAGGAGAGACTGCAAGTGAAAAAGGCAAAGAGGTCTTGCACTTCCTCAGGAGGTCTCAGGCTGTACTTTAAGAAATGCTATCCTAGAAGATCAAAAAATAATCATATCTTGAACTCTTTTATTTGCGTAAAATCAGCTTTGTGAAGCTTCTCCAAAGAATGTCGTTTACAAAGTCTGAGCACGCACACACATACACACACACACAAAGTCAAGACGAAGGCATGTGTATGTATGTGCATCATACATAGGGCAATTCTCTTTTTTTTCTCTCCAGTTATGGAAATTCTTGAAACCAAATACGCCCCTGGAATCTCGAGTGTCCAAGCAGTGGTGTGAAATTGGTTTCCAAGGTGATGATCCCAAGACGGACTTTCGAGGAATGGGACTTCTGGGACTGTGCAATTTACAGTAAGTAAATGAAGAGGGGTTGTGTAGTACAGTGATACTATGATCCCCAAGTAATTCTTGGAACATTACAAATGCCAAGAATCATTTCCTAGAAGATTCTGAGAAAATATACATGTTCCTAGGGAAGTAATTCCGATTCAACAAATTTTTAAACCCGCCACCTTCTTTTGCAAACTTAATGAATTCTTAAGACAAATCGCTAGTATGCTTAGTTTTTATTATAAAAAAATTCCCCAAACAGCAAGGGGATTGTAAAGAGTTTCTTTTTACTGAGCACCCAGTTACAGCAATACTTGTTTTGTTTTTGGCAAAATTCTGTTATTGAAAATTGTATACTGTTTGTCTTTTCACTTCTCGTACTCTAATATGCACCTCCATAATGTGAAAGTATTTCCATAATTTAACCAGAGTGTCATGATCACACCTAACATCAATAATAATTTCTCTATGCAATCTCTTTTCAAAATTTAAACTTCTCGTGGAGCACTGCTGGCATGATAGGTTATGAGTTGATCTGCTAATCACAAAATTTAAACTTCTCTCAAAAGTGTCTTTTCACAACTGGATTGATCTCATTTAAACTTATAGATGATCTACAAACAGCATTGTTGGATCATTTGGGGGCCTATTTAATGCAATCTTTTCTCTCTCTCTGATCATGCCTCCCTCCACACCACACACACACACACACACACACACACACACACCCCTGAAGTCCCTTACTTACACCTCTTGAAACTCTTAGGGAAGATTCTGGGTCAGTTGTCCTATAAAATTTCCCATGGTCTTGATTTGTCTGTTTATACTTGTGCCCTTTCCTCATATTTCCTGAAAATTGGAGGTGCTGGGTGAGGAAAGCTTGACTTGGTTCAGATTCATACCCAGAGGAGTGTACATTATCCCTCCAGTCTGATCACTATGGTGAGAAGGTCTGAGGGCTCACAGCTTGATGGCTCGATGTAGACTCAGGATGCTGAGTCTACTGATTTCTCATTCACTCAAAGAACTTAACAAAAAACTGTATTTCTAATCCTGCTGTTCTTCTTAGCCTTTTTTAGCTGGAATTTTGTAAAGACCAAGTTTCCTCTATAAACTGAGGTTATTTGATTCAATAAAATATTGGCAAAATATACACTGTTCCTCCCCTTAGTTAACAATTTTCCGAGTAAGAAGCTAGCATCTTAGATCACTTCACTGTTTGCCAGTACATTTTTTCTCCATTGTCAATGTTAGGTGCCATCTGAGCCATCCCAGCCCATAGTGACCCCAGACACAACAGAAGTATTACTTAAAATTCATGTGTTTTCATATATTTAATGACATATTTAATAATGCCACCATTATTATTTGCTGCTTAAGTGGAGTCATTTGCAGTCATTTTTTAAAATGCCATATGGAGCCCTATCGAGTCAGTTCTTGTGTCCTCTGGAGCACAAAAACATAGTGAGCATAGTGATGTCATTGTAAAAGAAATTAGGCCTCGCATTGTCATATTCGATGGCATCCATTTTCCCCTATATTTTAAATATGTGAAGTTTAATAATCACACATTATATTCCTTTTTAAAAATAATTTCATTGGGGGCTCATGTATCATTTTTCACAATACATAAATACATATATTGTGCCACACTTCTTTGCATGACTGCTGCTGACATCATTCTCCAAACATCCACTTTTCCACTTGAGCCTTTGACATCAGCTTCTCATCTTTTCCCCTCTATCCTTGCTCCCCACTCCCCCACCAACCGTCAATACTATATAAATTATTATTGTTTTGTTATAACTTACACTGCCTGATGTCTCCCCTCGCCCTCTCCACCAATGTCTGTCCCCCCGGTAGGAGGTTATGTGTAGACCTATAGTTGGCTCAACTTCTCTACCCCACCTTCCCTCCACCCATCCAGTAGTTCCACTCTTAGTACCGGCCCCATGGGGTTCATCTGTCCTGGGTTCCCCGTATTTCCCATTTCTACCAGTGTACCTTCTCCAGTCCAGCTGGATTCGTAAGGTACAATTTGGATCATGATATTTGTGGGGAGGATGCCTTCAGGAACTAGAGGAAAATTGTGTGCTTCATCACCACCTCACTGCACCTTACTGGCCTGTCTCCTCCCCGTGACTTCCCTGTAAGAGGATGTCTAATTACTGACAGGTGGGCCTTGGGTCCCCACTCTACCCTCCCCCTCATTCGTAGTGATGTGATTCTTGTTCTTTGATGCTTGATATCTGCTCCCTTCAGCCCCCTGTGATCACACAGGCTAGTGGCACACATTATGTTCGTATGTATTAAAATCTACATTATAATGTAAGGTAGATAAAAGGAAAATACAGTTTAAAATCAGTTAGAGTTACAAGTAGGTGGGTAAAAGGTGAAATTTTGAACAAAAGGAACTGGACTGATTCGACTTTCACTTGGAGAAAAATAATTAAATCTTTCTCAGAACAAATCTCTTCCCACTTTTAAGAAGAAACTGTCCAAAGACTGAGTTTGGAGGGATCTCTTAAAGACATGCACAAAAGCAAACTGTAAAAAGAAAAATAACCCAGCAAATTCCACACATTCAAATTCTTTAAAAAACTTCTATAAAATAAGCCATCATAGCAAAGGAAGAAGAAAGGCAAGACTGGCACAGCCACATCTAGTATATTCTCTGTAGAATTATCGGACCTTTTAGAGGACTCTTTAGATAGGTTGGATCAAGAAATGTAAACAGAGAAAACACAGGTGACCAAAAATTATTAATTTCATTAATAATCTTGAACATGTGTTTTAAAATTGCTGAGCTTTGTGTGAAATCTTCTGAGAGAAAAACTCAAGAATTCAACAATCTATATTAGATTCATACAGGAAAAGTAGCCATCAGATTGTATAAAATATATGGTGACTTTAGTTTATAATTTGTCTTCATGAAACACTTTTATGAAGCATTTTTGAAGGTATGTAATTTATATATAGCTATTACAATATCTCACTGCTTTTTCTCCCCCCAAATAGAATTTCATTTTCTTAAGATATCTGTAAGCACTGTAAGATATATTATCCATTCATCCAAAAGTCAAATATGCAGTGAGCATTTTTCAAGGAAAAAAAAAATTGCAATCTATCATCTCTCGTTTCTTATGTGCCAGTCCCTCATCTCACCCAGATGTCTGCCAGGCACTGAAAGACCTCAAGTGTCTCATCCATTAACTCTTCTAAATAAGAATATCCTTGACTCTATGGGGAATGGCAATGTTCCTAATTAAATTTTCAAACCTGCTGGAGAACTGTCGAAATCTAATCCTTTTGTCTGAAGGAGATGAAACAAGTGCTACTTGGATGCCAGTGTTTGTCTCTGAAATTTAAAAGATGACCTGAAATTGACATGAATGCCTTCCTCAGTTAAGGACTGTGGTCTCTTTCCCCTCCGATTGCAGGTATTTTGCGGAAAGGGATTCTGCCGCAGCTCAGCAGGTCCTTTCGGATTCTCTTCATCCAAAGTGCAGGTAATGGAAAAAGTCAAGGGGTAGAATTAACTTTAGCTCCTAAACTTTGATCAGTTGGTAGGATTCTCAGGACAGTCCACCATCAGATGTGAGGCTTAGAGCGCGTTTAAATACATTCTTTAGCAAATGCTGAATAGGGTGGGTAAAACCTTTCCTACATCCAGGACTTAAGGGCACACACGGTGAGATAGGACTTTACAGGGGCTCGGAATGTCACTGGTTTCCGGGAAGACTGAGGAGGTAGGGCTGAAAAAAGAGGAAGCCGAGTCTAGGGGGAGTGTCAGGGACTCAGAAGCATGATGGAGGAGCAAAGAGGAGCATGCAAGTCAGGAAGCCCAGGACCATCTGGGAAAGTCATGCATTTCTGAAGCTGTTGTTACTGTCGTTATATAAAACTCTAGATTCTGGATCATTTGCCATTTCATTTACCTTCCTCAATTTTTTCCCCTCTGTCTACATGAAGGGATATCACTAAAGAGGAAATAAGGTATTTTTTTCTTTGCCTTTGTGTTTTGTTGCTTTTAGTTTAGACTAAGTGTGATAAATTTTTTTAAAGGAAATTAAATTCATTCAAAATATTCCCCAAACCAAACATTTTCTAACTTTTCTTCTAAAGTATTTAATTATATTTGGGCTATGTTTTACTGAACTAAAACCCAGGTTAGCTTCCTAAATGGAAAACCTCAAAATTCTTCTATAGTCATGAAGAAGGAGAATCTGGGAGAAGGATCATCTAAGCACCTCACTACTCACCCTCTGACTCCATCTACCCCCTAGAAAGGGACATTTTATTTGGGAGTCTTATTGCACAAAGATTATATATGTCATATACTGTAGTGAATTACGTTGGATGAAGACTTACGTACAAGTATCTGTTTGCGTTCCTGCTTTAAATTAGTGTGTGTGTGTGTGTGTGTGTGTGTGTGTAATTGTGGGTCATATAATGAGTCTATGTTTAATCTTTTTGAGGTACTGACACTTAGGTTCCACAGCATCTGCACCACTTTCCTGCCACCCCAGAAACAGACAGCCGTACCAAGTTCTCCTTATCTTCACCCATATCTCTTATCTCTGAGTGTTGGGTTATTGTTACTGCTTTTTTTCTGCAATCATAGTTTTATATCTTTTCTTTCTCCTCAGCAGACAGGTCACTCGTTATTGTTTATATTTGCTTAATAAAGCTGAAACTTTATCATACCATTCTCAACAGGAATAGTCTGACTGCCTGTGTAGACACCCATCAGCCATCCCATATGGAGTGGTTATTAGTCAAAATGGAGTCCTGGCAATGGAGCCATGTTCACACATATATGTATATAAAATATATATATACACTGATATATTCTTATGTGCTTCCATACACAACTGAATGTTTTGGAAATGCTTCTGTCCTTCAACCAAGTAGACATTGACCAATTGTGTTGACAACATAGGTTCTCATTAGGTCCAAGCATGTCAGATGTTCTATAGGGAGAAATCAATTTATAACAGCTCTCTGCTCCTTCTCCTTCAGGAAGGATTTATCACATGAATGCTCTGGGAACATCCCTTTATCAAGTCCTCAAGTAAATTGATGAATAATAGTGCATTTGCATCTAGACTGAGTATTTTGACTGTTTGATTGTTTTCTTTCCTATGAGAGGAATCTATTTGGGTCAGTGGAAGTGGTCCAGTGAGTAGCGGTTGTTTAGCCTTTCCTTGTACTTCCAGTGCATATAGAGATTTAGTTTAACAAGTACAAAAAGATGTTTTATATTTGTAAAGCTTTGTTGAAGAGAAAATACTCCAGGGCTGTCAAGTCAATTCTGACTTGTAACACCTTTATGGGACCGGTTAGACCAGATTTCCGAGGCTGTAAATCTTTAATGGAGTCAACTGCCTCAACCTTCTTCCACAGAGCAGCTGATGGTCTTGAACCAGGCCCCTTGGGGTTAGCAGCCCAATGCTTCACCCCCTGTGCCACCACGGCTTCTCTGATAAAATGAATGCCTATCAATTTGTGCATACAAAGTTTCTTGCCTATGACTCTTGTAAAGTAAAAATCTCCTGGCTGTCAGCCATATTATAAAATGGGGTGGCAGATGACAAAGTAAAAGAAAGGCAGTTGCTTTGAATTATGACTAGTCACTTACAGAATAGAAAGTCCAGTTTGAAAATGTTAGTTTTGCATCATGTTTTTGTTGTGGTGTGTTGTGTGCATCAAGTGTGTTCCTTTTTAATATAATGTTTGCAGTGCAATCTAAAGAACGCTTCTTTTCCTATTTAAGTGAAAGCTAAGTCTTCATAATGACTCTAGCTTTAAATCTTTATGTGGTTAAAACTCCTGGTATGTTGTAAGACCAAACTCTGAATCAAGGTTATATGAGTCCCACAGAAAAGTGAGTGGAACATGGTCTCTGCCCACATGGCAGTCCCAGAATAGAGGGGAGGGGGATGGGAAGGGATGCAATGTAAGGCAGAGGTTACATTGCTTTATTTCTTGTGGAGAACCCTCTCTTCAAGCAGCTTTATTGAGAAGCTAAAATGATAAAGCGCCATCATGGAGCTCCTGGAGCTTAGCTGATTCAGCATTAGTCAGATGAAATCTCATGGAACATGTTGGAACCCAAACTTTACAACTTTTGTTTACTTCTTTTCATTTTTTTTTTTTTGCTCTGCCTCCCTTCTCTTTCTTTTACTAACTCACTCATTTATCGAGAAGAATTCTTTTTGCATCTACTGTGTGTTATGCCTCACAAAGTAGGCTCAGATGGATACACGCCCTGAGACAATATTGAGCAACATGTAGTAACACCTCTGGAAGAGGGGGTGTTGTTTGACACTGACTGATATTGGGAAAGGGAACGGTAAGGTCTGGGCTTTAGTGCAGTCTCTTCGTGTTGGACTAATCGACCCATGGTTAAGGAACATGGCTCTCAGTTAATCTAGTTCGGGTCTCCATATAAATCTTACCGGGACTTGATAAATTGGTAACTTTGACTTGATTAGGGTTTGATAACTCTAAATTACAGGTATCTCTGCAACTCGTTAATTGTTTTATCTTGGGCATTGAAAGGAGACAGTGTTGTTCAGAGTCAATCTTGTTTTTTTATTTTTTGGGGGGGGGGCATCACTGCCTCTGGTGGTCATGGGAGCTACCCAGTGCTGCTTCTGAGAGCCACCGCTGGATTTGAACCGCCAAGCCCCGTGGACCGCAGTCCCGCACTCAACCACTTACGCCACCGGGGCTCAGCCCCAATCTTGTTTTTTATTGACTAATGCATTCACTTATTCATTTAGCAAATTCAGCAAGACAGAGTGGGAGAAGAAAAGAATGGACAAAGCCATCGGGTGAGTGTGTGCTTTCGTCTTTTAAGATGGTCCACGTCAGCCAGAATCAGAAATGGATCCGCAAAGGGTCTGAGGAGCAACGTGAAAGATAAAATGGAGAAAGATCCCATGTCTAGATGGGGATATATAATCCAGGCGGATTATATATTTTGGATCTTTTTGCCTTTGGAACACTGGTAATTTAGAGAAAGATATAACTAAGTCAGTAGCATATCCACAGGGAACTTCCCCAAATTCAAGCCAAAGATAGAGGATGTGGAATAAAGAATATTATTGCTGACATCAGATTTATCTTGGCTGAAAACAGAGAACACCAGAAAGATGCTCATCCTAACAAACTAATTGAATGTGGAAATTGCCAGATGCAACTCTTTTTCTCTTCTAGAAAATACGATTCTAACTGATATGATTTCTTAAAAGTCAGTGCAATATAGTTAGCTTGATACTCCCATAAGCAGTTACAATCTAGGGGCAGTTCTGTCCTGTCCTGTAGAGTCACTGTGAGTCAGAGTTGACTTGATGATATCATAGAAAATCCCCATCATTTTTTGTTTTTTTTGGCATCACTGCTCTCTGGTGTTGGGAGTAGGAGGCCCAGCCCCACTGCTGGAATTCAACCTCTGTCCCAGTGGGCCGCACTCCCGCGCACAACCACTACGCCACCGGGGCTCAGCCCACCCGCCATGATTTTTTTTGCCAGTCTTCTTTTTCTGGATTTTTGTTTCCCAAGGCTTCTTTTTTTGGATTTTTGTTTCCCAAGTCTTTGTCATTATAAATAAGACTGTAATGAATAATGTATCATATGGAGCTCTGTCTCCATCTGATTCTTAAAAAATGGAATTATCCAGTCAACACCTATGAACTCTCAATTTTCTTAAGACCCATTACTAAAATTTTCTCTTACACAAAAACATGGTTCTGGTAGATTAAAGAAGGAAGGGCAATCTGCCATGCTGATTAATAAGATAATAGTTAAATAACCCAAACCTAATGCCTGGTTTTTTCCTAATGACATTCCAATTATGAATTGGGGGGGGGGGTGCCTATTGTCGTGATCCCCCTTAGGTGAAACGCCCTTGGTTTTCTGCTTTACTCTTGCAGGTACTCATTTGCCATTGTTGGCATCAATATAACTGATCTGGCTTATAACCTGCTGATCACAGGAGCTCTCAAGACCCACTTCTACAACATCGCCCCAGAAGCTCCAACATTAGCCCACTTCCAGCAGACGTTCTGTAAGTGCTCTGTTGTGCAATTATTTCTCCAGAATCCTCCAGGCAAGGGTAGACACACCACTCTTTGTTATCTGGCTGCATTAGAATCTTTGAAATCCATCCTGTGGTTTTGATCTGTTTTCTCATTCAACACCTGCACTTGCATGCTCGTGTTTTCAAGCACCACGGCGTTTCTTTTTCTCAGTTTTCGAGCAGTATCCTTCTCTCGTGACTTGAAGACTCTCTCACTCTGATCCAGCAAGACATGGAAGTATAGGGTCTGAAGATGGGCAGCCTGGTTTGACCCTCAGATGTGTGTTTACTAACATCTCTAAATCTCTAAGCCTGTTTTCGTGCCTATAAACTCAGTCTTTCCTTAAAAACGTAATGGACAATTTTTTAATCCCGTTAGTTAGTCCCCTATTTAAGTGCTCAAGGAGCCCTGGTGGCACTGTTGACAGTGTTGGACAGCGGGCTGCAGGGTCTTAGGATCAAACCCAGCAGCCGCTCCTTTGAAGAAAGTTGAAGTTCTCTGTTCCCCTAAAGATTTATAGCTCGGCAACTCTGCACAGGGCTGCTCTGAGTCAGAATTGACTGCTAGGGCTCAGTGAATGTTAACGAGAGGGTGTTGGCTTAGTGGGTGCTATCGATGATGCGTGTAGACTTATTGGAGGTGCCATGAATTGCAGAAGAGCAAACAAATCTGTCTTGGAAGAAATACAGTCAGAAGGCACCTGGGAAGGAAGAAAGGCGGGATATGGGCTCACATGTTACGGAGAGACCAGTGTTTGGACCCCGACATCCTGCTCAGTAGAGGGTCAGCAAAGAGGAGATGGCTTCGCCCCGCTGTGGTTGCCGCAGCGAGCTCACACATCGCAACCATTGGGAGAACGGTGCGGAAGCGGGTGGGGTTTAGTCCTGTGGAGCAGAGAGTCGCGAGGAGTCACTGACTCCATGGCCCCTAACAACAGCAAAAACGGATGCTGTTGCCATTGGTCCTGTTGAAAGTATTTCCCTTACTACTGATGCCGAAGAGAGCATTACTCTCCTTCTAAGAGCAGAGGAACTGATTGATTAAAAGACGGCCGCAAGGCAGGCCTGCTCTGCCCTGTAGGGTTGGCATGAGGGGGAATTGCCTTGATGACAATGGGTTGGATTTATTATTATTATTGTAGGTGCTGAGAGTCAGTGGGGCTAGAGGAATTGACATCTGAGCTGGCCTATCGCCGCCATCCCAGAGCCTGGTACAGAGGAGATGCTCAGTCAGTAACTTTTTGTTGGGTGGATGATAAACTAACACATTGAATGGCCTCCCCTTGTGGGGAATCTAATTTCCCTGGAATTTGGCCTGGACTGATATGCTACCAAGAGAATCCTCGCCACCATGACCAAGCGTGACACCAAATTACTTATTGCCCAAGACCCGACCAGGTTTTGGACACAACAGAACGCCCTGTGGATAGGAGTATCGGCAGAGGGACTCACACCTCTCTAAAGGTGACAGACTGTGTCCTGGATTGATTGCTCCTCCATCCGACACACTCAGGTTGGCACATCCACTGTGTCCCGCACTTGCAGATACCTATGTCCTTGCATATGTATCGGCTCTTGACTAACTGAATGCAGTGGAGCAGAACCAAGACACATTCAAGCAACAAAACATCAGCTCCAGGCTTGAGTTGGAACCCAAATTAGTATTCAAAACAAGTATTCCATCATCTAGGTGAAAGAATAAAAGAATATAATAGCTCTGCCATTCGGACTCTACAGTATTATTCAGTGGGCACTGCCCTGCCGAGGCAGGTTGTTAAAAAAATTGCATACAAACTAAAGCTCTCCAATGACTCTCCAGACCCTTTAAAACAGTGTGACTGAGGGTAGGTGCGGTGAGCAGACAAAAAGTACAGCGACCGGAAGAAGGAAAAGAATCTATCATCTCTTCTCTGATCCTTAAAATAAGAAACTTCAATAGGAATGAGAACAAGAGGAATAGAACACTCTGGAAAAGGCAGCCCGGCACAGTAGGGGAAAGCCTACTTCTTCCAGTTGTAGTTATGTCATTGTGTACATTCCAGTGTCTTCTCTAAACTCAATGCTCTCACCTGTAAAATGAAAATATGATAGATGCAGCATTGACTGCATTTTCCACACTCTTTTGTTAGCTCCCTTGTGCTGAAATCATCTGCTTTTGTCTCAGACTTTTCATGAGACCAAGAATTAGACATCCTGAGAATTCTCCTCACATCCTAATACCTACGCATTTGTTGAAACTTGAATTCACCAACTTTTCTGTATATTTTCTTTTTTTTTGGGGGGGGGGGTGCATCACTGCTGTGTATTTTCTACTGTCATGTGAATCAACCTTGATAATGATAACGCATGTCTTTGAAGCCAGGCCACCATTTCTGCATTTTGGCCAAGATTATCTTAAAACTAAACCCACTACCATCAATTTGATTCTGACTCATAGCAACCTATAAAGGGTTTCTGAAATTGTAAGCCTTTGTGGGAGCAGACAGCCTCTTCTTTCTCCTTCAGAGCAGCTGGTGGGTTTGAACTGCTGACTTGGTGGCTATCAGTCCAATACATAAACTATTACACCTTCAGGGAACCTTTAGAGAGTCTCTCATCCTTTTCCTCTTGGGGTAGAGAGACAGTCCTAGAGAATCAGTCTGAAACCTTTATAACTTTTATTGACAGAAGAGAAAGGATTCTATCCTGAGATTAGCATCGGTTTGTGAAATATTCCTGTCTCTCTACTCCTACCTGCCCATTTTTAAGCATGTTGGTTTGTTTTTCTGTGTACGGGTTAGAAAAATAGGGAATGCATAAGATCTGCATTCCTCTAGACTTCCGTCCTACCCAGATCACCTTTTCAGAGAGTTGTCCGTGTACCTGTACCTTGTAGAAAAGTTGACATTTTTATGCACATTGCTTAAAAATGAATTCCTTTTTCCCAATAATTTTATTGGGGGCTCTTACAGCTCTTATAATATTTAACACATCATTTGTATCAAACATATTTGGACACGTTGCCATCTTCATTTCCACATATTTTCTACTTGACCCCTTGGTATAAACTCCTCTTTCTCCCTCCTTTTTTTTGGGGTGGGGGCATCACTGACCTCTGGTGGTGGCAGTAGAAGGCCCAGCCTTTACTCCTGTGGAGCCGCTGCTGGAATTGAACCTCCATCTCAGTGGGTCGCAGTCCCGCACACAACCACTACGCCAACAGGGCTCAGCGTTCCCACCCCCCTTTTTCTCATCATATTCTTGGAGGCTCATACAACTCCCATCATGATCAACACATATGTCAATTGGATGCATACCACATTTGTACACATGTTGCCATCATCATCCCCAAAACATTCTCCCTCCACTTAGGCCTCCAGTGCCAGTTCCCTGTATTTCCAACTCTCTCCTCCCTCCCCCATGAACCCTTAGTAATTTACACATTGTTATTACTTTTTCATATTGTACTCAGTCCAATGTGTCCCTTCACCCACTCCCCACTGTCTGTACTCCAGAGAGATCATATGTGGATCCCTGCAATTGGTTTCCCCCTTCCACTCCACCCTCCCAGTATCACCACACCCACCACTTGTTCCAAAGAGATCATCTGTCCTGAATTCCCCATGTTTCCAACTTTAGTGTACATCCCCTGGTCTAGCCAGGTTAGCAAGGTAGAACTGGTCATGATAGTGGGAGAAAGCATTTAAGAACTAGAGGAAAGTTGCATATCTCATTGCTGCCACACTGTACCCTGACTGGATCCTCTCCTCCCTGCAACCCCTCTGTGAGGGGGTGCTGCTTCACCTATTGATGGGCTTTGGGTCCCCACTTGGTACTCCCCCTCCTTTATAATGATACAATTTTTAGTTCTTTGATGCCTGACACCAGATCCCTTCAACACCTTGTAATCACACAGGGTGGTGTGCTTCTTCCATGTGGGCTTTGTTGCTTCGGAGCTAGATGGCTGCTTATTTACTTTCAAGCCTTTAAGACCCCACATGCTATATCTTTTGTTAGCCGCGCACCATCCACTTTCTTTACCACTTTTGCTTATGCACCTAGAAAAATGAATCCTTAATGGATGACCTTCCCCCACAGTGCCTGTTGGCATTTGTCATTAAGACTAATGAACCTGTCACTCTTAGGATAGATAGTATAGAGTGATAGCATGGCTGATTTTAAGTCACAGGATAGAAAAATGGCTCTACATACAAAGGGATGCAGGTTTGTTTATGTAAGCCTAGAAATCAAGTCAGGAAAGCAACGTGTATATTTCATATAATATGGGGAAAGGAAATTACAAATGACCACCAGTTTTGCTTTAAAGTCATAAATTGTGTTCATCTATAGAAGGAAGCCAAAGACATGTCAAAAAGGGACATCTTCCAGACCAGTGGTTCTCAAACTCTAGTGACAGGAGAGTCACTTTACTGAATTGGAATTGCTGGTTGAATCCGAGAAGGCCTGCATTTTTAACAAGCACCTTGACCATTCTGGGGATATGGTAGATAGCAGTGACTGAGATAGACAGACGGCTGCATTCCTGCAGTTGATGAGAACTCAAGAAGAGATCAGATTCAGCAACCAGCAGGGAAAATGGACTCCAGATCCTGGCCTGAGAGATAGCAGGAGAAATTGGGATGGTCAGTCTGGAACACAGGTTACTCGGGAGCATAAAACACACTTCGAATAAGAACCATGATTTGTTGGACTGGGTCACAGATTGGGCCCAGTGTGAAGATCAATGTTATAAGAATCGGAGTCTGTCCTCCATGTAACAGTGTTGTCGACAGAGGGGCTCAACGTAGGGTGTAGCCTCAGGGAAGGGAAGCACCAATGGGGCCGAGATGGCTGAGGTCGGCCAAGCTTATGGGAGACTTTGCTGCCTCCCTGGATCATTCCAGCGCCCCCCCTCCACCCCCTTACCCATTAGTGGCTAGGATTGCGTACTTGGGAGAAGGTGCACCAGCCCCTCTGGGTGCGAAAGATGGAGCCAGAGGTGTAGAGGGTCTTCTTGTACCGAATACTGAACATTTATCCCCAAAGGCTTCCCAACCCTGTGGTTCCCACATAAGATCTCTGAGACATGAACGTTTTTGGACGGTGAAATTCTGCTCTGGAGCAAAGGCACTTATTAAGAATTCCACGAATTCTGTGTTGCATGAACAATTCGTACAATCTGTTAATAGGTTGTCAGAACGCGTCTGTGTGATTTGTTAGAGTGATTCAGAATTTTCGTCAGATCAAGTATCAAGAGGAAAGGGGGCTGAGCAGAGTAATTTCAGTCTATCCGATCTTTATGCTAATTTAATTAGAAGAGGAAAAAGGAAGGAGTCACGATGGGTCCTTCAGAAAATGTCCCCAGGGTGACATGAAGAAAGGGCAGACTTGATTTGCTGGAGGAGAAGGAGGATAATTTCAGGACCACTTGCAAAAATCGACAGCTCTGTAGCTCTGACTGCACTGGGTTTTGAAGCATGATCTTGCGTTCATGCAAGGACCATGGCTGTCTTTCCATCTCCTGTGCCGCCACCTCCCTTCTCTTCTAGCACCCAGGGTGAGCTTGCCTGGGATCAAGGACTTCCTCCTCCTCCTGAGTTCTGATCACTGTCTTTTTTTTTTTCAAACAGGCTATTTGATGCACGAGTTTCATAAGTTTTGGATCGAAGAGGACCCCATGGACATAATGGAGTTCAATCGCGTGCGGGAGAAATTCCGCAAGAGGATCATAAAACAGCTGCAGAACCCAGATATGGCCTTGTGCCCACATTTCGCTGCCTCAGAAGGTTTAATCAACATGTAGTGCCCACACTGGTTTTAATGGATGCC
>PVJH01007030.1:71242-96310 GCA_004026705.1 Nesogale talazaci | reverse complement strand
GACTCATGGCGGACTCTATACCACGAGTTGCAACTGCTCCTGGGGGTTTCCAAGACGGTAACTCTTGATGGGAGTACAAAGCCTCATCTTTCTCCCACGGAGCCATCGGTGGCTTCGAACTGCTGGTCTTGTGGTTAACAGCTCAAGGCGTAACCACTGTGACACCAGGGATGCTTTGCTGAAATCTGCCCACCCTGGGGTGGGGGTGGAGGGGGGCGCGGCTGTTGGTATTTGAGATGCAGGTGGCATAGCTGCCAAGTCAGGGCAACAAACGAGTGCTACAGGACCCCAAACGGATGGTGGGGGAGGCACACGGGGCGGCAATGAGTTACATACTGACCTGCTCGCTGCAAGCTCAGCGTCTGAGCGTTCGGACCCACCATTGCTGCTCCACGGGAGAAGAAGAGGCCGTCTCTGGAAAAAGATGAAACTCAGGTTCAGAAACGTTTGAAATAATGGAAACTTACAGCCCTAGCAGCCTGGTGGGTGATGCACTGGGCGAGTAACCACAAAGTCAGCCGTTTGAAACCATCAGCTGCTGCGTGGGACCACGAGGAGGCTTGCTGCTCCCATCAAGAGAGACAGCCTCAGAAGCCCACGTTAAAGGGGAAGTTCTGTGCTCACTTTAAAGGGGGAAGTTCTGTGCCCTGTGGGTGGCTAAAAGTCAGAATGTTCTCCTTGGTTGGGCTTCTTGGGGTTCCTTTGTTTTGTGGCTGCTACAGTAAGAGGAGATAAACACCAGATGGCAGCAGCGCCCTTCCGCACAAAAAGGGGATTGCCAGTATCTGTTTTCAGGAATTCTTGACTCTGTAGCTAGCGGTCCGGCGCCTGGCTGCGCTCCGGAAAGTCGCCGGTTCGGTACCATCAGCGGCCCGGCCGGGGAAGGAGTGGGCTTTCTCTTCTCCCAAACCGAAACTCACAGGGGCGGTTCTACCTGGTCGTCGCGGGCCGCTCCAAACGAACCAGGGCTGCCTTTGGGGGTGGATTTGGCATTCTTTGATTTCAGGCAGATCTGGGGAGCCGGGCGCGCTTCCATCGGCCTCGGGTGTGATCCTTGCCTGGGAAGGAATTTAACGGGGTTGGCAGGTCAGCCCCCATCTCGGGGGTTGGCTCAAAGGTCGTGGGAGCAAGGGGCAAAGTTAAGGAGAGGGAGGGGAGGTAACCTGGGGAGGTCCCCTGCAGATGCAACCGTGGCAACATAAAATTGTTGTACAATGTCTCACAGGGCCGCCCTGCGATCCGTGGCTATAATGGGGCCATAGCCCGAAACGCTGTCCAGAATCTTGGCTGGAGAAAGGCAGCGCACTTTCTGGGGTGCGAGATCGGATAGCACTGTATTTTGTCAGCTTCGCGGTCTATTGGGTTTCCGTTGTGTCGTCTCAAATCTACCCTTTGAGAATCAAAAGCAGCGGGGCAGAGTTATGTCCACAAATAAGCGTGGCCCTACGGGAACAAACCTCACAGACAGACGCTGACGGGTGCCCGGGCGTCATATCGTATAGCGCAGCCCGGGCGTTGAACCGACCCCCAGTGAAACATCTGCCCAAACAGCAACTTCTAGATGCCTCAGTCAGTGACATGGGTCATGTTCCTTTCCCACATCGTCCCACTGCCTTTAACATAAATGCAAGCCCTTCCATCCTGCAAAGTGCCTCCCCCTGTGGCACCCACCCATAACTAGGGGCTTCTGGGTGCACGTGGCGCAATGGTGGAGCTTGCCAGGAGGCATCAACTCAGTTCTTCTGGACCACACAACAAACTGCAGTCTGGTCCCCCTCCATCCTCACCATGTGCCTAGGTCTGAGTTTGTGTCTGCAGCCGTTGTGTCCATCCATGCCATCGAGGTGGACTAGCCCCCGTGAGTCACTCTGATATAAACCCTCCAGCTGCTCCTTTGGGTGAAAGGCCTGGGGGTCTGCTTTTGTAAAACTGAGAGCTTCCGGTGCCTGCTCCGCTCTGTCTCCAAGTCAGAATCCCCTGAGTGGCCACAGGAGCACACAGTCTTGGTTGGAATGCCTCTCAGTATTCTGTGTTCATGATTCACTCATATTGTGACTCGGGGGACCTGTAGGGTCCGGGGTCCCCTAGAATCCACTATGCACCTCAAACAACCTTTGATGTGGGGCTTCGCTAGAGGGGCTCACAGAATTCAGAGAGTTTTACGCTAGCACACCATCTGGTATTTGTTTAGTAGCCACTCCAGATGAACGCCTCAGGAAGGAGAAAATATTGCAGTAAGGGGGAAGGGGAGACAGACAGGGTTTTCTACTCCCCAGGAATGGTTGCAGTCTCAGAATCTCACAGGGCCATTTCAACCCTGTCCGGTGGGGTCTCTGGGTCACCACTGATGCGATGGCAGTGAGTCTTTTGAGTCAGACCTGGTGATGGACGCGTTGGGATGGGAACCACAAGGTCAACAATTCAGCAAGGTCACCAGCTGATCCTCTGGAGAAGGGTGAGGCTCGTCAGGCTCATAAAGAGTTTTCATTGGGCTGAGCCCCGGTGGCGTAATGGTTGAGTGGGGGACTGCGGCCCACGGGCTTGGCGGTTCAAATCCAGCAGCAGCTCTCCAGGAGTAAGACTGGCCTCCTACTCCCACCAGAGGGCAGTGATGCCGGAAAAAAAAAAGAGTTTTCATCTCAGAACGCCCCCCCTGGAGAGTCTACTCTACCCTACAGGGCCGCTGTGAGTGGAAATCAACTCCATGGCAGTGGGTTTGGTGTTTGTTTATTGTTTGTTTGTTTGTTTGGCATGGGTAGGTGAGAGGGAAACTCTTGAAGCCAGGGAGGGGTCCAAGGTAGGCTGGGTTAGGACAGAGCTATCTAATCGCTCAGAAGAAGTGGCTGCAGTAAAGAAAGTAAACTCCCCTCCAACTCGCAAGGAAGTCTGCTCCTCCAAATTCCTGGTGTGAGTGTTTCTGGGGAAATCAAAGACAAGATGTTCTTCCTGAAGGCGAGAAGACTGAGCTGCCAGTGGAGTCCTTACGTACGTCGGCTCTGCGTGGCGCCAACAGCTGAGCGTTGTTTGAACCCATGCTGAGCACCTCTGCAGACAGGCAGACTTTTGAAAAGTCAGAGCCAGAAACACCCCTGGAGCAGTTCTTCGGAAACACATACGGTTTCCATGGGCCGGAATGGAGTCAACAGCAAGAGGGTTGATTTTTAGGTAAAGTGACCAGACGCCCCGCTTTTTAACAACTTAACAACGTCCTGCAGCATTTTAAAATTAAAATAAATATATTACAATACTATTTTTGCATTTTATGAAAATTGTTGCTTCATAGAGACTAAAATTTTAATCAAACTCCCCCCACCCCCTGGTCAATGGTGTCCCGCTTAAAATCTGGTCACTTTGTTTTTAGGAGACCTACTAGCAATTGGCAAAGAACACGGAAAGGACCACAGGCTTCCAGAAGACCAGACAAACCTGTCTTGTAAGAAATACAGCCAAAATGCTCCTTAGAAACAAGGAACCCACACATTAACTGTTCAAACCTGAGAATCACTTCCTGAAAAAGAAAAGAAAAAGGGCAAGCTACTTCTGTAAAGGTTTGCAGCCATAGCCTATAGCTTATGGAATGTGCACTGGTACAGATAAGAGATAAGAGTTCACAACATATAGAATGCACATAGACTGCAGAAAGAGAAATGGGAATAGCAGGAGTCCCCTCGTGGCTCCTTGTTTCCAGAGCTCAGGGTCCGTCAGCAAAATCTCAGAAGCATCTCAGCACTGGCAGGGGTCTCTGTGTGGCTTTTCCGGCGTCAGAGGTCTGGTTCCATCAGGGTAACACCGTATGGCTTCTCCTCTGGCTCTTCCACTTCCTTGGATATTGCCAGCTTGTCAGTCCAGCGACTCCCAACAACTGGGGGAAATGGTCTCTCATCTCCATGAGAGCAATACCACAAGACTTCCCGGAATTCTCAGGAGAAAGCCATGCCCACACAGCGGCCTCGTTGGCTACCAAATGGCTATCTCCACATTGACAGGCTGGACTCCACCCCAACATCTCAATCACGAAATTAACAAAGGAACATGACCGCCACATCCAATCTAAGAACAATTGGTTCTTACGACAGGGCCCTGCTCAGTCTTGCCCTCCTGAAGGAAACACAGAAGATATGGGTGCTAAAGCAAAGTGTGATCAAGATGTAGGACGATACCTGGCAGTCAGATAGAATAGCACCTGGGGTCTTAAAGGCTTGTTTCCAAACAAACAGCCGTCTATGTCAGACATCAACTAAACCCACATGGAAGAAGCACACAAAAATCCTTGACCCAAGGATTGTAAATTATATAATCCAAATACGTAGGATGATTATAATATCAGAGCTTAAACTGTGAGAGTCAGATGGCAGAAGGCTATGGATGACAGTAGAAGCCCAACATCCATCTGCAGGATCCACACTAGGAATAAGTCTCCAGTGATTTCCCTCTAACCCTCATTAAGGGATAGGAATAAACTAGTTACCAGACAGAGTATTGGAGACATGACTCTAATAGACTAAAAAGATCCATCTGACTTGAAAATCTTGTCACTTGATCTCCCTCTGATCCACTTTGGTCTTGGTCTGGTTTTCAATATTTTCTGTGTTTTATATTTGGATTTATCCCTGTTGCATTTTGTCATTGTGGGATGTGGTATTCTGTGTTTTTCGGTAGAAGAAACCCAGGATTGATGAACCTATAGAAACAACAACGAGAAGGAGAGTTCCTGGGGGAGGTGAGGGGTCAGGGCAGCCAATAAGCAAGGAATTCAAGAAAGAAGAAAGTGTTTCCAGACTAATTTGGGTAGCAGCTGTACACTACTGCGTGATGTGATTGAACTGTGGAATGGTGTACTGTCTGGATTGGCTCCTCATAAGAGTTTTGGGGGAAATACAGCCTTGAAAACCTGCGAGGCCACCCTACTCTGTCCTGTCGGGTCACTGTGACTGGGGATGGATGCCACAGTAATGGGCTTGGGTGTTTATTGGTTGTTGTGGTGGTCTTCTGGTTAGGCACTTGGCTGTGCACCCAAAGGCTGGCGAGTGGAGCCCACAGCACCCCTCCTCAGGAGAAAGACCTGACCAGCTGCCTTTGGAAAGGTTCCAGCCGAGCAATCCCAGTGGGGAAGTCCTCCTCTCTCATGAGACAGGGTCGCTGTGAGTCAGACGTCAGCTCAGGAGCACACAGCAACATGCTCATCTTCTGATCCTCCAGGATTCCAGACTGGCTTTAGGATTGAGGAGGCTGCTTCCCCAGAACCCAACTTCATCACCAACAGTGATGGGCCCGAGATCATCCCCCTCTGACATCCCATGTGTGGTGGGTAGTCATCTCACTCCACGTGCTGTGTCCCAGAAAGCTCCACTTCCCTCCCCTGGTCAGCACCGGGGTCAGCGCTACCTCTCAGGTCAGATGACTGGGTGGTAGGACTCAACTCCCAGAAAGAGCTACCTTTACTACCTTTCACCTAGACCAGGAGGTTGGCACACTGCCCACATGACAGCCATCCATCCGGGATGTACATATGTCTCTGGAGTAAAATTGGGTGGGGTGGGGGGAGGATTTAAAGGATAGGTTTCGGGTCATGGTGACTTCATTTGTTTGTAAAACCGTATTTGTGGTGCTCCGATCACAATGGTTGTGAGGGACAGGATTGACTCTTCTGCTTCAAAAATTTGCTAACTGCTGGTGCAGCAGATGAAAGGATACGACACCCAGGGCAAGACCTGGGAGGGGGAGTCTCAGGACACAGCTTCCCTGGTACCTACGCTTTGAGGAGCAAGATGCTTGCTCTCATCATCCAGAAAACTCCATGAAGGAATTTTCCAAGGTCTTCCAAAGGTCTTTCCTAGCCTCACCATGTGGTCACCAGAGATGGCACTAGATCTCCAAAGGCTTAGTCTGCACCAGCCACCCCCCTTCCCGGGGGTACCTTTTGGTCTGTTCAGCCTTTGCACATCAGTTTTGGGGATAGTCTGACTCTCAAGAACAAAGGCCTCTGAAGTGATCCCGGCCAGTATGAGAGTACAAAAGTGCTTCTTTTTCTCAGCATGGCATGCTCTCGGGTGACTGTCTTAGTGCTTGTGTTAGTCCAGGTAGACTAGAGAAACAAACCCAGAGAGACTCGTATGTGTATAAGAAAGGGTTTTATATACAAGAACAATTGAATATTGAGAAAACATCACAAACCAGTCCAAAACAAGTCCATAAGTCCGATATTAGCCCACATGGCTGATACCAATCTATAAAGTTCTCTTTAGACTCATGAAACACATGCAATGACATTGAATTCAGGAGGATCACAGGCAAGTGGTGGGAAGTCTTGTGGAACCAGTGACATTGGAAGCATCTCAGTGCTGGCAGGGGTCTCCACGTGGCTCCTGCAGCTCAGGGCACTGGCACAGCTTCATGAGTCTCATCAGGCACAATGCCTCCTAGGGAGTCAGCACAGAGAGAGTTGGTCTCTGCCTCTGAGGAGGAATATAGGAGTTCCCAAGGATCTTGAGGAAAAGGCCATGCTCACACAGAGGCCTCATTGACTGTGACCTGACTGACAGGCCAGACCCCACTCTTTCCGTCATAATCCTCTCAAACTGTCAAAAGATTATGAACTTTCCCAGTGATCTTGTGCTGCTGTGACAGCAGGACAAGTGGAAGGTTTTCACCAGCAGGCATCTGTCCTCTCCCAGTTTAGTAGGAGGGAAGTCTGGATTCAGGGCGACAGCCAGCTCCAGGAGAAAAATCTTGGGTTCTGTTGATCCTGCGGTAGGTTTTTGTTCATCGATTTTGCCAAGGGTCTGGAAGGTATTCATTTCGGGGATCTTGGGTCCAAAGAATGTGCTCTCAGCCTTTCTTTCTTGGTAGCCATAGGTCTCCTAGATTATTCACTTGTCTACTCTCTTTCCTGTCTCACATTCCACTGACTCACCATCCAACCCAACCCTGCAGCTCAAATCCGGCCTCCTTTGAATAATAAGTTCTAATTCTGTCTCTTGAACATCACAGGGGGGAGGACTTACAAGACATGGGATAACCACAGCGACTCACAAAATGGAGGATAATTTCACAATACGAAAAAGGGCGGCCCAGCCAAGTCACCCATATTTGGGAGGCATATTTTGATTCACAAAAGAGGCTCAAGGCAATTTCAGTGATTTGAACATGGAAGCTCAGAGAGGAACAGTTATTTTCCAAGGAGACACACTGGATAGATGAGACACTCCAGCCCAAGCCAGTGAGAATGAAAATTCAATCCTTCCTTTAATCATGATGCTAGACACCCTCCTGGGTAAGTGACTTGTCCAAGTTACATGGGGCTTCAGGGTGCTCAAGCTTCAGCGAGGAGTCAACTGGTCCACATGGAAGAAGCACACCAGCTTGTGTAGTCCAAAGACAGCAGTTACAAAATTCAGTATGACAAAGGGGAAAGTATAAGAGTCTAAATTGCCAGCACACCCTTTGTAGAAGGCTATTGAGGGTAGTGGGAACCCAAAATCCATCTGCAGAATATCTAGCCTGATGAAGCTGCTGGAAGAGTCCCACAAGATACTTCTGTCCCATGGCAACACATTCTTCCATGGCCTTGTAAATATTCACGATGGTCTTTTCTTACCCAGTATTTATATTTTTATCTCTGTATTATTATTATTTCATCCTTACCAATTTATTTAGTTTCTGTTTTTTCATTGATCCTGTGGGGTTTTTCAGTGTGTGAAGCACAGAAGGAGTAGATGCAGGGAGATAAGCACTGATGCAAGGATTTATAGGGAACTAGGGTGGGGGGGTGATAGGAGGGTGAGGGGCCAGGGGAGTAAACAATGCATGTGGGAGGGGGAGCACTCTCTAGGACTGGTGATGATTACATAACTCATTGTAAAAGTGATTTCATACCTATCACAAGGTTGGATATAGCCCCTCCCACTTCCCAAAGGGAAAAGATAACAGACGTGTGGGCGAAGGCAAACAACAGAGAGTGTAAGATATAAAATAAAATTAGCAACAGTTCACAAGAGTGGGATTGGGGGGTGGGAAGAGATGCTTATACCAAGGGATCAGATAGGAAATGTTTTGGAAATGGTGATGGTAATATAGGTACAAATATGCTTGATACAATTGATGTATGGAATGTTACAAAAGCATTAACAGCCCCCAGTGAAATGAGAACAACAAAAGTGACCATATTGAAAAAAAAGTGATGTAACCATGAAGGGTATTCTAAAATTGATTGTGGTCTTGAGTGTACAAATCTTCTTGCTATGAATGAACTATTGAATTATGTGATATATGAATTAAAAGTCAATAAAACTTAAAAAGAAGAAAAAAGCTCAAGCTCTGCTCCTATGGAAGGAACCAGATGTGCCGACTGGGGTGGGGGGGGATAAAGGTGGACAAGATCGTAAACTAGCCAGAAAGTCATTAAGAGTCACTCAAGGTTGGTCTGTAGAGGAAGGTCCAAATGCCTGTTATGTGATGCTTCAGGGGTTGCCTTTATCTCTGTTTGAGGAAAGCACTAAGAAAAGCCATTGGTCTATCTAGACAGGATAGGCGGGATAAACAATCAGTAGGAGAATGGGGACATGGGAGAGGGGGAGGTGGGGGAAAGGAAGTGGGTGCTAACAAACCCAGGAACAAGGGAACAACAGATGATACAAAATTGATGGTGAGAAGAGTACAGGGGGCTGGTAGGGCTGGATCAAGGGCAATGTAACTGAGAGGAATGACTCAAACCCAAATGATGGCTGGACATGATAGTGGGACAAGAAGAAAGTAAAAGGAAATAGAGGAAAGACTAGGAGGCAAAGGGCATTGATATCTTGGTTATATCTTGATTAACAGGCCAAACTCTACTCTTTCACCCATATTCCAGTCAGATTATGTAACTACCACAGAAGTTGAAGCATTAATAAGACGTTTTGCTTTTCATGATTACAGGCATATACATATGTAAATATATTTTTGTCTTACCATGGGGAAATAGATCTACATGCATATATTTGTAGATTTAGTATTAAGATAGCAGATGAACATTGAGCTTCCACTCAAGTACTCTCTCAACACAAGAATACTTTGTTCTATTAAACTGACATTCCAGAATGCTCACCTTCCAGACACGAGCTCTGAAGACAAAGCACATGCATAAGTAAATATGGTGAAGAAATCTAATGGTGCCCCACTATCAAAAGATATAGCCTCTGGGGTGTTAAAGGATTGTAGATAAACACTTGGTCATCTAGCTGAGAAGAGACAAAGCCCACATGGAAGAAGCACACCAACCTGTGGGACCACAGGTGTGGATGAGGTATCAGGCATCAAAGAACAAAAAATCATATCACTGTGAATGAGGGGGAGTGCAGAGTGGGGATCCAAAGTCCATCTGTGGGCAACTGGATATCCCCTTACAGAAGGTTAAGGGGAGAAGACAAGCCAGTCAGGGTGCATTATAGCACCGATGAAACATATAACTTTCCTCTAGTTCTTTAATGCTTCCTCCCTCCCACTATCATGATCCCAATTCTGCCTAACAAATCAGGCTAGACCAGAGACTATACGCTGGTACAGAAAAGAGCCAGAAACACAGGGAACCCAGGATAGACAAACACCTTAGGACCAATCATGAGAGCGCTACCAGGAGGACAAGGGAAAGGTAGGGGGAGAAAGGAGGAGCTGATCCCAATGATCTACATATAACCCTGTATTAGTCCAGCTAGACTAAAGAAACAAATCATGGACACTCAAATAAGAAAGAGGTTTATCTTGGCCAGACTTATCTGTGCTCCACTGTTCATTACAGCACAGTTCACAATTGCATGGAGTTGGAAACAAGTCAAATTTCTATCAACTGAAGAATGGATTTAAAAGTTGTAGTACATACATACAATGGAATACTACACATTGCTGAAAAGCAGTGATGAACACATGGAGCACATCACCCCATGGGAAGAACTTGAGAAAATTATGCTAAGTGAAGGAAGCCAAGCACATAAGGACATGTACAACATGAGTCCACTGAGGTAAGCCTAATAATAACAAAAAATGCAAAAGGAGCATTGGGGGAAAGTTACTGTATACAGAAAATCCTGGGGGAAGGCCCAGGTAGTATGACAGGGGCCAGACCAAATCCAGGGCTACATATGGTAGCCAACTAGGGTACATGGGCTGGGGGTGGGAGGGAGAGCAGATGGTGATGTGTAGAGAGGGAATGGGGTACTAACCCACCCAAGGGCTGCACATTGTTTATATCTCCACAGGGGAAGAGGGACCAAACTTAAACCTGGCATTCCAGGATGTGAATGCAGTGTGATGGTATGGAGTGGGCAGCCAGTGGAAGGGTCTGAGGGCCCAACCCCAATCCCAACTATGGAGGCAGCCACCTCTCCCCCCAGGAGAGTTTGCTTTGGAGGACAGCACTGAAGCTGCAGCTTGGGGGGTGGGACATGCCTGATCAGAGCACAAGAGAACAAATGAAGGGGGAGGAAGAGAGAGTGGAGTACATCCTGGCCCACCGAGCCTTGAGGATGATGTCCCCACTCAGAACAGCCAATGCACAGAGAGGACCATATCATCAGCCCCACTATAAAATACGGCATTCCTCACTGACCCAAGGCCCTATGGGGACAACAATGGAGAAGCAAGGTAGGGATCATATCCTGTCTGATCCCACCACACCATGGCAAAACACTAAGAGTGTGCAGCTGAGCTTGGAGTTCCCAAGGGAATGTCAAGGATATACTTTGGGGCCACAGTGTGGCACCTCATCAGTCTCAACTGGGGGACACTCATAGAGGTCAGTGAACAGACCTTGAACTATTTACAGGTTTCTATTCTGCTATTTTTTCCATTTATATATGACATTGGGTATATATATTCATTTATATAGATATTATTTATATAAATATCATTAAATAAAATTCACTTATATAAATAAAATGATGACAACAACAAAAATCCAACAAAATTGGATTTTTTTGTTATTGTCATCGTTTTATTTTCTTAGGTCACTTCGTCTTAGAATGCCTAGTATTTTTTGTACACGTCTCTGCAGATCTTTCTAGGCTGGATGAACAGTCTGGAGGAGAAGACAATGAGACGGATGGTTCCAGGGGGCATGAGAGATGGGAAGGAGGGGGAAAGGAGGAGGTGTTGCCCAACCCAGTGATAAGGAAACAGCAAGTGACTCAAAATCAGTAACAAGATGGATATGAGAGGCCTAATAGGGATATAACAGAGAGAAATTACTGAAACCCAAATTAAGATTGAGCATGATAATGGGACAAGAGGAAAGAACTGGGGGATAAAGGCCATTTATAGAGATCTAAATACAGGTCTGTACATAGGTGAATATATTTTTATATGATGATGGGAAAATAGATCTACATGCACATACTTATAGGGTTAGTATTAAGACAGCAGATGGGCATTGACCCATCACTCAAGTACTTCCTCAATGCAAGAACACTTTGTTCTACTAAGTTGGCATTCCATGATGCTCACCTTCCCAACATGATCACTGAAGACAAAAGAGCACATAAGCAAAAGCAGTGAAGAAAGCTGATGGTGCCCGGTCATCAGAAGATAATAGTGTGTACAGTCATAAAGACTTGAAAGCAAACAAACGATCATCTAGCTCAGAAGCAATAAAGCCCACTTGGAAGAAGCACACAGCCTATGTGACCACAAGGTATCAACAGGCTCAATTATCAGGCTTCAGAGAACTAAAAAACATAACATTGCATGCCCATCTTCCTGAAATAATTGCTGATGACAAATGTGTGCATAAGCAAATGTGGTAAAGAAAACTGATGGTGCCCAGTTATTAAAAGATAGAGTATCTGGGGTCGTAAAGGCTTGAAAGTAAACAAGCAGCCATCTAACTCAGAAGCAACAAAGCCCACTTGGAAAAAGCACACCTTGTGATGACAAGGTGTCGAAGGGATCAGATATCAGGCATCAAAGAACTAAAAATTTTATCATTAAACTGAGGGGGAGTACAGATTGGGGACCCAAAGTCCATCAGTAGGTGAAGCGACATCCCTTTACAGATGAATCACAGGGAGATGAGCCAGTCAAGGTACAGTGTAGCAACAATGAAATATGCAACTTTCCTCTAATTCTTCAATGCTTCCCCCCGCCCCCCACCCCCACCATCAGGATTCCAATTCTACCTTACAAATCCAGCTAGACCAGGAGATATTCACTGGAGCCAGAAGCATGGGGAAGTCAGGACCGATGGTTCCTTCAGCACCAGTGGTGAGAGTGGTGATAATGGGAGGGGGGAGGGAAAGTGGAGTAGAAAGGGGAAACCAATTGCAAGGATCTACATATAACCTCCTCCCTGGAGTATGGACAACAGGGAAGTGGGTGAAGGGAAACATTAGACAGTATATAATAAGACAAAATAATGATAATTTGTAAATTATTAAAGGTAAATGAGGGAAGGGGAGTGGGGAGGGAGGAGAAACATGGGGAGCAGATACCAAGGACCTAAGTAGAGGGAGGATGTTTCAAGAATGATGATGGCAACAAATGTACAAATGTGGTCTGCATACAATGGAAGTATGTATGGATCATGATGAGAGTCGTATGAACCCCCAATAAAATGATTTTTTTTGTTTTTTTTGTTTTGGCATCACTGCTCTCAGGTAGTGAGAGTAGGAGGCCCAGCCTTTGCTCCGTGGAGCTGGAATCGAACCTCCATCCCAGTGGGCCGCAGTCCCGTGCACAACCACTATGCCACCGGGGCTCAGCCCATAAAATGATTTTTTTTTTAAAGAAAAAGGCTTATATACAAGAGCAATTGAACATTGAGAAAACATCCCAGCCTAGTCCAGTTCAAAGTCATAAGTCTGATACTAGCCCATATGTCCTATACCAATCTATAAGTCCTCTTCAGCCTCACAAAGCACATGCAATGATGCTGAATGCAGGAAGATCTGAGGCCATTGGGTGCGGAGTCTTGTGTATCCAGTGGTGTTAAAAGCAACTCAGCACTGGCAGGGGCCTCTCTATGACTTCTCAAGCATCTCAGCACTGGCAGGAGTTTCCACATGCTTTTCCAGCTTCAGAAGTCTGGTTCCATCAGGATAAACCCATGTGGCTTCTCTTCCGGGAGTCAGCCTTGTGTCTTCTCAGTAGAGCATCTCCAAGGGATTGAGTCATAAGTCTCTCACCTCTCCAAGGGGGAAATATGGCCTGATTTCCCAGAATTCTCAGGAGAAAGCTATGCCCACGCCTCTAGAGGTCCCATTGGCTATCTTCAGATTGAAAGGCTAGACTCCACTCCTACACTCCGAATTCTGAAATTGACACAAGAGTACATGACTGCCACAAACCACCTCCCTGGGGAACAGAGAACAGAAAAGTAGGTGAAGGGAGATATCAGTCAGTGTAAAATCTGAAAAAAGATAATAACTTATAAATTACCAAGGGTTCATGTGGGGGAGGGGGTTGGAATGAGGAGTTGTTACCAAGAGCTTAAGTAGAAAGCAAATGTTTTGAGAATGATGATGGCAACAAATGTACAAACATTCTTGACACAATGGATGGGTGTATAGATTGGGGTAAGAGTTGTACGAGCCCCCAATAAAATAATTTTTTTAAGA
Organism: Nesogale talazaci; assembly: GCA_004026705.1. Classification (NCBI taxonomy): domain Eukaryota; kingdom Metazoa; phylum Chordata; class Mammalia; order Afrosoricida; family Tenrecidae; genus Nesogale; species Nesogale talazaci. Next base: position 82,727 of record PVJH01007030.1, on the reverse strand, counting down.
AAGAAAAGGAAAGCCATTATACTCCGAGCTATGGTTTATTACTGCAAACAGATGCAGACTAACATGAGTCCAGAGCAGAGGTACCCGGGGCAGGGTCCAGGAGAGAACAACATGAGAGGCGGGATGTCTTCTCACACAGAAGTCACGGGCAGTGCTGCCTTCTCCCAGACTTTATTGTGACAATGCACACAAAACAATGCCCACAAGGGAAGCTCCCCCAAGCTTTTATGTCGAGCTTTTTAACTGGAGGTGAATCACAGGACTAACCTCGGTCTGTAACCCTCCCAGTGGTTCAATTGATAATATATGGCTGAAATCTACTTTTTAACTCCACTTGAGGCTGCTTTTCTTCTGCTTTTCATTAACTTTGTGAGAAGCAACTCATAGCCACTGCTTTTCAGATGTGCCTCCAGGAGGCCTTGAAAATAGTATAGATTAAACCAGATGAAGGAAAAACACAGTTTTCACTGCAGGCTGTAACAGCAAAGACAGCCAATGACGAGCACAGTAGAAATGCTCCAAAAGAGGTCATGTCGCTCTGTGCAGAAATTAAGAAACCTTATTAGAAAATAGATTGTGAGCCTTTTGTGCAACCAATGAGTCATTTTCATGAGGATCTTCCAAAACCGAGACACTTCGCGCGATTAGAGATGACTGCCCTGCATCTAACGCAAAGCACCGTTGTGGGAATTCCATGTGTCCTGAGCCCCCTTTCTGCCTTCCTAAAAACAGAGCATGTGATTTCGAGCTGTGAAAGCTCCATCGCCCTCAAGAAACAAAAGAGGAAGACTGTCAAGAAGATGGATTGACGCGGCGCCTGCAACAATGGGCTCAACCATGGCGAGGATGGCTCAGGGCCAGGCCGTGTGCCCGTCTGTTGTATGGAGTGCTACAATAGCACCTGGAGACAACAACACACAACAGTGGGCACAAGAACATGGTTTGTCCGCCACCTGGATGTGAGCCTGCTGTCAAGGCTTCACGTTGTACCATCAAGACTCTGTTTTGACGATCTATAAAGAAGTTCCTGTTTCCCATAAACAGAAGTGTGTTCAGCGCCTGTCTCCCTGACCTCAGAGGTACTTTAGATTGAACCTGGCTCTTAATTCTGAGGTCTTATCCTTTTACACTACTCAAATTTGTACCCATGCGCTCCTTTTTTATAATCCCTAACAAAATATAAACTATTGTAAAACTTGATCTTGAGCTTTGATGTACTTAGAAATACTCATTTATCTCTATGTATGCCTCTTTCATTATTGATGGGCCGATTGGTTGCTCACCTCGATGTATTTAGAAATTTTGGAATAATTAAGATATATGATTGGTAATAAGAGACTGTTGGCAACAGACATTTCATGAGAATGCTCTTTCTGGCGATAAATATTTATGGCAAAAAAAATTAATGACCTGTTCAATGTATGGGAGATGCATAAATCCTTGACTAATTTGGAGACCCTGGGCTGTGCAAATGGTTAATGACCTTGGCTGCTAACTGGAAGGTTGGCAGTTTGAATCCATCCAATAGGTCTTTGGAAGAAGGGCCTGAAGACCTAGTTCTGAGACATAGGATCTATTTCCTATTTGGATCACATGGATCCAAGTTGCTTGGATCGTGCTTCACCGTGACTGAGTTGCTTCACCATGACTCAGAGTTGATTACATGATAGCTGGTATCTAGCTAGTTTGATTTACTTATAGATGATTTTTTTACCACATTTGGTCATCTTTAGTGATGATTTTAGAAATATAAGCCCTTTAGTAAGGCTCAAGTTTAAAATGTTTACATACGCCGTATTCTTGGATTTCTTATGGTAACTACTTAGAAAGTTATTTTCCCAACCCTCCTTCCATCTTCCATCCTCCTTTTGTTCTTACTTTTCGACATCTCTCACTTTTTCCACCCTTTTTACTCCTACACACCATCTCCTCTCCTCCGCTCTTTCTCTTCCACATTTGCATGTATCTGTTGAGAATTGTTTTCATCATTTCATACAAAAGAAAACAAAATTTTAGTCTGTGTTATGGGCTTAAATATATCCCAGAACTCACATTATTGTAAAAACAAATAGTAAGCGTGACAATAAGAAAACTACAGGGAGAATAACAGAATGAAGAAAGTGAAAGGGAGAAATGAAAGGAGTCAGAAATTTATCAGATTCTGCAGAATTTTTAACAGACCTTCCTAATTTTCAGACTTTGGAGCAGAGTTATTTTTATATCTGAAATACTAAAAAATCTAATTCCTGACTTAGGCTGGAAAAAATTAACTTCACAAACCCGAATTTTTTTTTTAAAAAACTCACTCAGAAAAAAAATAGACACCAAGACAAAGGGGGAAAAAAATCTCGATCTGAACTTAAATCTCGATCAGAACATAAAATACATAAATAAGCTCATGATTTTTGAGGCCGAAAAAATTCCTCACTAAGTTGTGATAAGATTCCCAACCCCCATTTCAGAAAATGCTTTCCACAAGGTATAAGATCACAAAGACTGTAAACCTGCAGAATCTGTAGTGCTCGTGTCACCATCCATCCCCTTGAAGTTGCTGATAGAGGAAGACAAAGCACCATATCAAAAGTTGTTTTATGTGTTAAAAAATTCATATTTAACTTCTTAGCAAATAACCGTATTTTGAAGATGACTTAAAAAAAAGGAATATGGTTGGTGAAGAAATGTTTGTCAGTAAATGTGTGTCTACCCAGCCAACCTCCAGAACAATGTGCACTAAACTAAATATGCTGGCTCCCAGAAACCTAGGTTAGAAAGTCAATCAGCCCATCTTGGAAACTTTCAAATTGCTGTGTTCTTGTCATCACGTGTAATCCCAGGTCTCTGTGATTATAGTCAGGTCCTACACTTTTCTGTATCAAAAACTGATTTCTCTCCAGTTTGTCCATGATCACATGGCCCTCCTGGACACTCACCCTCATGCAATGATCACCGAAGAGAAGGCTGCTACAGCAAAGTGGGGGGAAGAGAGCAGATGGTGCCCGGCTATCAATCGGAAGAGTGTCTGGGGTCGCAAAGCCTTGAGTGCACACAAGCAGCCATCTAAGGGAGGAGTCGGCTAAGTTCACATGGAAGAAGCACACCAGCTGGTGTAGTCCAAAGATGACAAGAGCAAAATCCAAATGTGATGAAGGGGGAAAAAGCGGAGCTTAAATTGTCAATACCCAGTTTGTAGAAGGCTATGGAGGACAGTGGGAGACCAAAGCCCATCTGCAGAGTATCTAGTCAGATGAAGCCACTGGCAGTTCCCCTCTAGCCACTGGTGAGGGACTCGAACAGCTGTACCATCATACCAAAGCCGTTGTAAACTTGATTTTGCTGGATCAAACTTGATGCTTCATCAATTGACCTACCTCTTGCCTAAACCTGAATTTGTTGTAGACTCAAGCATTTCTTGTTTTTTCCAAACCAAAAATTTCTTCTCTAGCATTTTAAGTCTTGATGGTAGTCTTTCCTTCTTATTTGTTATTTGTATTTTTATCTGTATATTATTACTATCGTAACCTTGCTTTTTTTTATTGGTTCTGTTGGGTTTCCCAGTTTGTGAAGCATAGAAGGAGTACATACAGAGAGATAATAACTGATATAATGGTTTATTGGGGATGGGAGGTGGGATAGGGAGGGTGAGGGGATTTGAGGAGTAAATCATGAATGCAGGAGAGGGAGGGAGCATGATAACTGATTGTGGTGATGTATACACAACTCATTAAAAGTGATTTAACTATGGAAGTGTATGTTATGTGAATACTCCATCAGGAAAACCACTAGAAAAAAAATAGAAAACAAACTTGACCCATGGTTAACATAGGTGAAGGGGTACGGGTTGTTGCATAGGGAGCATTAAGTTAATGTCAATGTTGGTAAAACAATGTGGAAAAGGATATCAATAATGATTGTACAACAGGAAGAGTATAATCAATGACACTGAATTGTATAAGAAGAAATTGTGGAATTGGATAATGTTCTGTCCTGTATGTTTTTGCCACAATTAGAAAAAATTACATGACTAACAATGACGCCAAGGAAGAAGAAAATGTTCTAGAATTGAGTATGGTGACAACTGTCCAACTCTTCTTGATATGACTGAATTATTGAATGGTAGGACATGTGGGGGAAGTGCTAACTTGGATGTCTCTGAAAACATCAGGGCAGCACTTTGGGGAATTGTCTAGGGGTGGCCCAATCTGGATCACTCTACTCCTCCATGAGAAACTCGTGGCTTACGTTTTAATAGGGAGTCTGCTTTGTTCTTTGACATTTCTTGGTAAGTCAGATTTGGGGGGGGGGGTGTTATCATACGTGACCCCAAAAGTCAAAGGTCCAGAGACTTGGTACCACCAAGATGTCCCTCGTGTTCACAGACATTGACAGCTTAAATAACCTCTTCAGATCTGAGGTCTGATTCCCTGGGTGCAGCTCTTTGAGTCTAAATTAAATGGCCTGTTTTCGTTTGTTCTTGGCAGGGTTTACCTCTGCTAGTGGAAGCAGTAGAGGTTTGGGCCTTTCCCTGACAAAAGAAGGCTTGGGGGTTTGTGAAAGCACAGGCTTTATAAGAAACCAAGGGTCCAGAATAGTTCTGTTAAGGGCCATTAAGGAAGACACCAGCTGCCGAGTGGCTTAAGACTTCAGTGACAAATTAAGCTGTTCAAGGGAAGGGCCCCAAACCTTAGGCTCCCCACCAGCCATGGACATTGCAGCTGCAGCACGCCGACATTTGATGGTTTAAGCACTACATTGGTCAAACCTCATGTTGTTGTTGTCGTTAGGTTCTATCAGATCAGTTCCCACCCATGGTGACCCCGTGTTCAACAGAACCACATAGCCAGGTCCCGCTCCATCCGCACACTTGAAGCCACTGGGGCAATCCATCTTGCTAAGGGCTTGCTTTGCAATATCCTCCATTCGAATGTGCTGCCTCTGAGAGTCCAAAACTCTGCACAAACTTGAACCTTCTTCAAAACAGGTCATTCTATACCCAGGGGTGGACCCGAGTTCCCGTCTGGGTATTTCTTCAATTTGGACAAGCATGACGGTGTTCCTATCTGCCAGTTCCTACTATTTAGCAAAACCTTACCAGCGACAGTCTGAAAAATTTAGGGTTCCAAGTGTAGGGATCAGGTAGCAGGCATCAAAGAACAAAAAATCATATCATTGTAACTGAGGGGAAGTGCGGACTGGGGACCCAAAGCCCATCTTTAGGCAACTGGACACCCACTAACAGAAGGGTTGTGAGCAGGAGAAGAACCAGTCAAGGTGCAGTGTAGCAACAATGAGACATACAACTTTCCTCTAATTCTTTTTTTGGGGGAGGCGCGGGAAGGCATCACTGCCTCTGGTGGTTGTGGGCCCTACCCAGTGCTGCTCCTGAGAGCCACTGCTGGATTTGAACCACCAATCCTGTGGGCTACAGTCCCGCACTCAACCACTTATGCCACTGGGGCTCAGCCCTCATTCTTAAATGATTCCTCCCCCCCACCCACTATCATGATCCCAATTCTACCTTAAAAATCTGACTAGACAAGAGTATGTACACTGGTACCGATAGGAACTGGAAACATCTGGAATCCAGGGCAGATGATGTCCTCAAGACCAGTGGTAAGAGTAGCGATACCAGGAGGGTGGAGGGAAGGTGGGTTAGAAAGGGGGAACTGGGGGGCTGAGCCCCCGTGGCATAGTGGTTGTGTACGGGACTGCAGCCTGCTGGCTTGGTGGTTTAAATCCAGCAGCAGGTCTCCAGGAGCAAGGCTGGACCTCCTACACCCACCAGAGGGCAGTGATGACAGAAAAAAAAAAGAAAAAGAAAAGAAAGGGGGAACTGATTACAAGGATCTACCTATAACTCCCTCCCTGGGGGATGGACAACAGAAAAGTGGGTGAAGAGAGACATCAGACAATGTAATACATGATAGAATAATAATAATTTATATATTATCAATGTTCATGATGGGGGGAGTGGGAAGGGAGAGGGGAAAAAATGAGGAGTTGATACCAAGGGCTCAAGTAGAAAGCAAATGTTTTGAGAATGATGATGGCTACAAATGTACAAATGTGCTGGACACAATGGGTGTATATATGGATTGTGATAAGAGTTGTACGAGTCCCCAATAAAATTATTTTTTTTAACTGGGGGTTCCTCTGAATGGTCTAAATTGAGCTTCCTGCACAGTAAATTAAAAACAAAATGGCTCATGAATGAAGCAGAAATGATGGAACATCCCGTTTAACTTGCATTTTGAAACTTCTAAAGTAAAATTATTTCTCTTCAGCATACTTTTCCTTTTGTATGGTTGGGTTGGGTTTGGCTTGGGGGGGTGGGCATCACTGCCCTGGTGCTGCTGGATTTGAACCGCCAACCCTGTGGGCTGTAGTCCCGAGCACAACCACCAGGCCACCGGGGCTCAGCCCAGTCTTAATGGACTGAGAGGGAACAAAAGCCTTGCCACAGAGTCTATGCTGACTCACAGCAACCTCCCGTGGGTTTCTGAGACTAACTTTCTTGGACACAAAAAACTCAGCCTTTCTCCCTCAAAGCTGCTGGCGGCTTCAAACTGCCAGCCATGGGGATCACAGCCCGTTGTGCAACCACTCTACCACCAGGCCTCCCTCGTTGGCCGAGGAAAGGTTAGAAGTGCTGCCGCTGCACCCTCTGCCCCAGCAGCGGGTCTCTCATCCTTGTCTTTCTTATTCCCCTTCTAATACTCTCTCCGAACTTCCCTTTTTCCCAAAAGATTCTGGTAAGGATAACAAGCCGATTCCTTAAATGCCTCTTCACATCCATCTCTTGGGATCTGAAATGGCACTCGGGACATCTCTCAGGATCCTTGTATACCCTTTGTTCCTTGAGCCTCAGACCAGAAAAACTAGATGATGTCTGCATATCGCTACCAACTCCTCTAAAAGGGATCACAGAAAGGAGATCCTAGATAGAGTGCAGGAAGACTGTGGAACAAAATCTTAAGACATTAAAACAAACAGGTTTGCTGGTTAGATAGAAACATGTAGAACCCAAGAGTGACTCTCAGTCATCCTTGAGATTGGTAAATGAAGTCATCTCCATGACTCAATTTTTAACCAAATAATAGACAGGACTGTATAAGGAAAAATATCAATGGAGAAGTATACACATCTTAAAATAATGAACCAAAATGGAGCAAAAAGGTAACAGCAACTAAAGACAGGAAATGAAAGCAGGAAACCTGGCGAGAAATGGGATATGTGATGCTCCACAGTGGGATTACAAACAAGAGGAAACAAAATGTGTGTGGATTGTTGAATCGAAAACTGATCTGCTGAGAAAACTTTCGAGGAGCACTAGAGGCCTTACTGGAGAGCAGTGGACTGTTAAACACAAGGTTGGTGGTTCAAATCCACCAGCTGATATGTGGGAGGAAAACGAGGCTATCTACTCCTGTAAATATTTACAGCCTCAGGAACCCTAGATAGCGTCACTGTGAGTCAGAATCAACTTGATGGCAATATGGGATTTAGATGCAAACTTTCATTCACTCATAGTAAAAGTGTGTGTTTTGGTTTTATTTTATATTAACCAAGATTTTTAAGTTCTTCTTTTTATAAATCACTTTATTGGAGGCTCATACAACTCCCCTCATGACCAATACATACATCAATTGTATGCAGACCACATTTGCACATTTGTTGCCATCATCATTTTCGAAACATCCTCCCTCCACCTAGGTCCCCGGTACCAGCTCCCCATGTTTCTCCTCCCACCCTCCTCCCCCATGAACCCCTAGATTTCTAAGTTCTCAAACTTATTCTGGACTTACGTCCTTCCTTGGTTACAACAGTATCAACAGGAATTGCCAGAAATTTGGGATGAATTCAGGAGAGGATGTGGAATAAGGGATATGATTGCTGATGTCAGATGGATCTTAGCTCAAAAGAGAAATTATACCAGGAAGATGTTAACTGGTGTTTTATTGAGTAGGCAAAGACATTTGACTACGAGATCCATAATAAACTATAGATAACCTTGAGAAGAATGGGGATTCCGAACACTTCATTGTGCTCATTTGGAACTTGTACATAGATCAGGAGAGAGTTGTTTGCACAGAGCAAGGGAATAGTGCGTGGTTTACAATAAGGAAAGGTGCATCTCAGGCTTGGAGCCTGTCACCATACTTGCTGGGTATGTATGCTGAGCCAGTCATCAGAGAATCTGGGTTATATGAAGAATAATGTGGCATCGGGATTGGAGGAGAGTTTATTAACAACCTGCAATCTGCAGATACAACCTTGCGTGCTGAAAGTGAAAAGGACTTGAAGCACTTGTTGATGAAAATCAAAGGATTGCAGGCTTCCGTATGGGTTACAATGCAGTGTAAAGAAGACCAAAGGCTGCGCCCCGGTGGCGTAGTGGTTGTGCGCGGGACTGCGGCCCACTGGGACGGAGGTTCAATTCCAGCAGTGGGGCTGGGCCTCCTACTCACACCACCAGAGAGCAGTGATGCCAAAAAAAAAAAAAAAAAGAAGACCAAAGGCTGAGCCCCAGTGGCGTAGTGGTTGTGCACGGGACTGCAGCCCACTGGGATGGAAGTTCAATTCCAGCTCCACAGGAGCAAAGGCTGGGCCTCCTACTCCCACCACCAGAGGGAAGTGATGCCAAAAAAAAACAAAAAAAAAACATTTTAAGAAGACCAAAATCCTCACAACGGAATGAATAACATCATGATTAAGGAAGAAAGCTTGAAGTTGTCAAAGATTTGGTCCTGCTTGGATCCACAATCATTGCTCAGGAGAGCAAATGCCGCAGTGCCCAGGGTCAATCTGTCCCACGAGATCTCTTCAGAGAATTGAAGAGCCAAGGTGGTCACGTGAGGACTAAGGTCCACCTAAGCCAAGTGACGGTATTCCCCATTGCATCCTCTGCATGTGAAAGTTGGACATTGAATAAGGAGGATCGTAGGAGAAACGATGCATTTGAATGGCGGCGTTGGAGAAGACTACTGAAAGCGCCATGGGCTACGAAAAGGACAAATGGATCTGTCTTGGAAGAAGTCAGGCCAGAGTGCTCCTCAAAAACAAGGATGGCAACACTTCCTCTTACCTGCTTTGGACTTGCTGTCAGGAGAGCCCAGTCCCTGGAGAAGGACAGCATGTTTGGTAGAGTGGAAGGGACAGCGGTAAAGAGCAAGGTCCTCAAGGAGATGGACTGGCCCAGGGGCTGCAGCTATGGACTCAGGCCCTGGAACCATTGAGGAGGGCACAGGACCGTGCAGTGTTTCCTTCTGTTGTGCCCGGGGTTGCTATTGGGTTGGACCTGACACAGTGGTACCTTACAACAACAAACAAAATATGAGAAGCCTCCAATTCTATTGCCCTTTCTGAGTCTTGGGGTGGCAATATCTTCATTAGAAGTTCTCAGAGGGACTGAGTCCCGGTGGCGTAGTGGTTGTGCGCGGGACTGCGGCCCACTGGGACGGAGGTTCAATTCCAGCTCCACGGAGCAAAGGCTGGGCCTCCTACTCCCACCACCAGACAGCAATGACGCCCAAAAAACAACAACAAAAAAAGTTCTCAGACAACGGCTAGTGTCAGCAATGTTACTAACTCCTACATTTGTCATCCTATTTCAGAATCCGGCGTGACAATTCTGGCCTCCCATCATTGCATGTTTGTGACAATAGTCCCTTGCCGCGATATTGTTAATGTTCGTTCCATCACCAAAAGAGTCGTTTGTATCATTTCTGTCACTCACTTAGATCTCCTACTTATCCCTAATCTTTTTATCTTGTTACTTAGGTAAATGGATGCCCTCGTACTTCTGTTACTAATAACCATTTGTTATCCTGCTCTGGTCTACTTTTGTAAAGTGAACAATTACAGTGCTGTCACTTCCCCTCTTCTCCTCAAAATATCAGAATTAGGAGAACTGTCTGGTTTCAATAATTCCTTTACTAAAAGATGGCTTGATGAAGTAAGTCAGACTATTCCTTATATAGAAACATTAGTAAGTTGTATGCCACGTGTGTGTTTCTATGTGGAGGGTAAGCCTAATTATATAAAATGCCAATATCGACCCTTTCATTTGGTCTTTACCTTGCTTAGGTAAATGGAACATGTAAGATCCATGCACCTGGGAATACCTGGAGTTGTATTAGGCCTCCTTCCAGTCCTGTAATGAAAGCATTCGTTGAACTAGGAAAGAAACTATATACAAAGGACCCTCTATCATATCAACCCACTATCACCCATTGGTATTAGAGGTAGACATTCTTCCTACGAATTTACATATGGTACTGGTTTGCAGCCACAATGTCTGCAGTTCAAAACTAATTCTGGCTCCAAGGGACAGAGACGAGGCTAGCAAACTCTGTTCCCCTAAAGAGTTGCAGTCTTGGAAACCCATAGGGGCAGTTCTACTTTGCACTATTTCATTGTTATGAGTTGGCCTCAATTTATTTGCATTTTGTTTGTTTGTTTTGAGTTTGGTTTGAATTCAGGCTGAAGCTGCAAAAACTAAAACAAGTCCCAGAGAGTCCAAATCCAGCCTTGTCCAATACATCCCCTGGGGAAAGTAGTAGTTTCTGTCTAGTCCTGTTGAATCTTTTGCAGAAGTGCAACTCCAAGCTATGTCAAAAAAAATTTTTAAAGGCTGGGGGGTGGGGGGAACAACTGGGAGGTACAGCTTCTACCTTGCTGGCTTTGGGAGGCTTAGTGACCTTATAAAACCCAACTCCTCCAAGTCCACCATATGGAGAAGTCTGAACCACATGAAGAGGCCACAGCCCAGGTTTGCACAGGAGTGAATGGCCAAACAGCGAAGTCAAGCGACCCCCACAGGAGTGCTAGGCTCTCATTTGTCAGGTTACTCCGAAGGGCAGGATCTTCCCCACTGAGATCACAGGCATAGAGACAAGCAAGGCCAGTTGTCCTCTGTCCCCATCCCTGCTGCCCAGCCTCTACGTGCAAGGGGCCCTGATGGCATCATGAGTGACGCGTTGAACTGTCCACTGTCAGGTGGGCAGTCCAACCCATGAGAGTAACCGCTCTGCGGGAACCAAGATAAGGTGTTCTGCACCCTGAAACCCACGAGGGGAGTTCTAGGTGCCCTGTGGGGTCTGTGAGGACCAGTGGGCTCGATGGCATGAGCTTTGTTCTCTCCCCTCCGCACCCCCCCTCCGCCCGCCCCCCCCCCCGCCCCCCAAAGCCTCGGCTACCTTTGGGAGTGATTGTTACCTTCCAGGAGCAACTGTGGTGGGGACGCAGCAGTGACCTCCGGGACCCCACTGAAGAGGCTGAGCGGCACGAAGTCCCCGCTGGGTCCTGAGTGCACGGTCGATTGGGGGCTGCGCGGCGTGGGTTACCTGCAGAATGCGCGTTGGAGGGGGAACCCCAGAGGTGTTGGCTGCCTTCGCACAGGGCGGGTGGAGAGGCGAGCCCACTAGAGGCCCGGGCTGCGCCACAGCCGACCGCGGCGCCAAGGAGGGCCGCCCAGGGCGTCCCCCCC